>JAVCKT010000920.1:26631-39162 GCA_032273925.1 Rhynchotus rufescens | reverse complement strand
ATAACAAAACGCAGTTCTTTGTCCACTATCTCAGTGTCTATGCTGGTTGGAGCAGACACTCTTTTCTCAAACTGACATTTAATTTCCTTCTCTATAATCCGTGCTCTCCTTTTCAAAATAGGCTCATGATGTCCGAGCAGCCTCTTTGCTCAATTACCTTTAGGGCCTTGAAGTGCCTCTGAGGAGGTGCCTTTAGGGTATTCCAGTCCAACAGAGATCAGTGGAGTCATTTCTTTGCTATGCTACTTAGGAATAAATGTTGAAAAATTTGGGTTAACATTATCTTACTTGACCCTTAAATGCAGAGACTGTCCTTCCTTTGTTAGAGATGAAATGCAAATTGCCTGAAATAAGTGTCTGGCAATGAAAGGTTCAGAACTGATCACACCTGTGGCAGATTTCATCCCGAGGGACATCTCTTAGTTGTTGTCTTACAGACAATGTGCTTTGAAAGCACATTGAAAGAAAAATGTATTTGACACGATGGCTTGAGTTACTACTTGAATTAAAAAAGAAATTTCATAAGCAGAAAAGCTGTAAAGAAAAACCTATGAAAGAACGATAGTAAGAAAAAAATGCTTAAGATATAAAACTCTTCTGTCCTACTGATATGTTACTAGTGGAAGACAATATTAGGCATTTTGCTAAAGTTGGGGAAAAGAGACTGATTTTTTATTAACTATTTGTATATAACTACCACAATAAGGCCTGATCCATGGTGTAATCTCCTACTAGACTATCTAGACTCATCTGACTGGAAACATTGTGGGATCTTGGTGCATTGGCTTCCCAAGTCAAGGAACTGGCAGAGTTCATTGCAATGTTCTTCTGGCCTTTATGCCAGGATTTCTTCTTTTTTCCTGGAAATGCTGGTGAAATAAATGAGGAGAGAGGTGAAGAAGAAAGATGAATGCATACTTGATACAGAATTGAGATGAGTCTGACATGTCTTGGCACTGTTGATTAATCCTAGCTATAGATGCTGTAGGTAGCTATAGATGCTACTGCAATACAGCTACTGAATATGGCATTAGAAAAGTGTTTTTCCAGTGCCATGGAATGAATGGTCTTCAGACAGTAAACATTTCAGAAATACTAGAATAAGACCTAGCAGATTCCAGCCAGTTGCTGACTGCACAGAAGAAAGATAATCTTATGTGACAAGAGACACCAATGCATTAGAAAGAATAAAAAGTCAGGTTGATGTTTTGGCAGGACTTGTAAATTGTATTCAGAGGTGAATCGCTGATGAGATTGCTTCAGTAGTGGAAGGCAAGTAAAAGCTGTGCTTCAGATATGAAATTTGAAGACATCTTCAGCCCTTGCAGACTGAAGAGAAATGCTGGTTTTCATTCTCCAAAGGAATCTAAGAGTTTCCAGCTTAGATGAAGCTTCTGTTGCACAACTGCAAAACTGAACTTCCAGGGTAATTATAAGGGCACTCTCAGATGTGGTTCAGAAAGGGTCTATGTCAGCCTGCCTCGGATCTGATACCATTTAAAATTTTCACTAATGGCCCAGATGATGAAGCATAATATGCTTATTAAATCCAAAGATGGCACTGATCTGTGATGGGTAATAAGTACTGTGGAGGGCAGGATAGACCACAATTTTCTCTTATAGTTCAGATATCATTAAATGAACAATCCCTTCATCATGTTGTGCTCTTATCATAGGTTTGTGGAGAACCTGAGGCAGGTTTCATCCACTTGGTAGCAGCAGTGGCAGCAGTAGCAAGCATTCTAGTTGCCTGGATGCTGTTGCAGCCCCTTATATGTTGGGAAGACATAGGGATGTGTGAAGCAAGCAGCTTAGAAATAGCATATGCAACAGGTTATCATCCCAAATAGATGAAGTATAAAGTATGCATAAAGCAGTATAAAGTATGGAATTATATATAAAAACTGCAGTGTGCACATGAAGGATGCTAAATCAGATATGACCTGCAAGGATTTTCCTGGAACTCCAGCATTTTTTTTTTCTGTTCAACACACCAAATTGTGTCATAATTCATTTCTGCAATGATAAGGAAAGGACTACCTTCCTCCACTCTCCCTTAAATCTCTGACTCTTGAAAATGTCTAGAAAGCAATGAATACTTTAAAATAATGTGGAAATTTATGAAAACAGTGGGATTTAGTTTCCTGATGTAATTGCTGAATTGATTTGTGTATGCAGCAAACTGCTCTGTTTTTCTTAGTGGAAGTAATAAAATAGTGTCTGCAGTAATTCAGCAGGTGTTCAAAACTATTCCAAAAAGATGTAAAAGGTTACTGCTTTGATTTAAAAGGTTCATTCAAACTCTTTCTTCACTTTGCTGAAGTCTAATGGAAGAAGAAATGTTCAAAGCAATGTGAGCTGAGCACATTTGAATCCAGGACGTATTTTCTTTCCAGAGAATCTGTTTATTTTTCGTGTCTTTAGGACATTCTGATAGAATTGTTTTTTCATACCTCACTTTGTCTGACTTGAAAATAAAGGTTACCTTTATGGCTAAAGTATTTCTGCACTGTAATCTATCCAAATCTTATTTTTGTTCGACAAAGACAGATTGTATTAATTTCCACATGTAGCAATTGTTGTATCCCATTCTTCCATTCTAATTTTTAATTAATTCTAAAGACTGGGCTAGTCCAAACTGTGAACTATAGGAGGAAGAAGCTATTAAACTTTTTGCTAGATTAAGTCATATCTTTTCTGCATGCTTTATAACCTGAAGCTGAGGGCACAATTTATAATAATATAGTGAGCTGTATGGAAGGCAAATGAGAGGGGAAGTTAGATACAGACATCTCTCCACAACTGCGTCAGGAGGTTCTCTCTGATGAACATTTAAAAACTGTGTGGTGAGAGCTGTGTGAGATGCTGCTGGCAAATCTCACCTTTCAGTTAAATATTTCATGACTTTTGTGAATTTTTGCCCATGGTTACTAAAGCTGAGAGAAGACTTCTCACACAGGTGATAGGAGATTACCTTCCAACAGCCTTTTACCTCTTCACTACAGAAACCTGAGTATTTTATTTCCATTACCATTCCTGCAGGATAGGAAGGGGAAATGTTAGCAGAAAAGGGCATTTTAAGAGTTGAGAGCTATAAAAGAAAAGCAGCAATTCCTAAGAGACTCTTAGAGGCATGAGTTTCCTGACGGAAAGACAGATTTTGGATCAGAACTCAGACAGTCCTTAAGATTTCCTAAATAGGTTCCTGAGTCTGCTCAGTCTGACAGTGAAAGAGACTCTTAGGTCCAGATTGTATTTGGTTTCCTAACTTCTTTTTCATCCATTGTGAGGACCTAAATTTCAACGGAACCTTTGGAAGGTGTACTTTATTCCTTGTGCCTTGTTTTCTATGCCTGTAAAACTGAGAGAAGCAAATCCTGCTTACTTTCACAGGAATGCTATGGAGACTTACATTTCTATGAAGTGCTCAGACATGACAAGGACGTAGAGAAAACACCCGAGTGACTTCAGTCTCTCAACTTCTAAATGAATATATTCAGAGATTATTGTTGTGTACACTACGCTAAAGTCTTTTAGGGGCAAAAATCTCCCTTTGTTTACAGAGTATGGTATACGTGACAGAGATGTGAGTTCACGAAGTTCACTCTTCAAACACACGATTTGCTCTACTAAGTCTCTAATAATTTCTCTCCTCCAGCTTGCTGGGGATTTTTTGTCTTAAGGGTTGATTGATTCAATCAAGTTAAAGCAAACAGGTATTTATCTCTGCTCCTGGCCAAGTAATTCCTTCTTTTTTTTTCTCTTACTTCTGTAATACTTCGTGAGCTAGTACAATGAACTGCAATCCTATTTTGCAGTTTCACAGGGAATGCAACAACTCTGCCTTTTGCTCCATTTTCTGTCAGCATATGATGAACAAAGTGGAAAAAAAGAGCAAAGCAGGTTGTCATCATGGAGAGAAACAGGAAAAGGAACTAGGAGAACACTGTGTTTGTGGTGTGAAAAGGGCACAGACAAGATTTCTGGGGCAACAGGTAAGCCAAGTTAGTATAGGGCAATATGGGAGAAGGGTTTAGTATTCAAGACTGGATGTCTAGTTCCTTGCAAGTAGTCAAAGATCCTGAATACAAAAACCTATTTGTTACATTCAAAATAGTGCTTGAAGGGGAGATATATTTCTGATGATGGCTGAAATGACTCTGAACAACAGTAGCAGAAGGTGGGCATGAGGGTTTCATTCATAACACACTGGGGTCCCAAATGCTTTCTCTCTGCCTTACACGTGAGACCAGAGAACATCTAGATTCAGTTGTTAAAGGCAAACTTTCCTATGGAAAATGTGGGGAAATATTCTTTCCAAAGCTACTTGGCTAGATGAATTTCAGAGGAATAACGCATGCCCCAGAAGACCTTTTCAAATTTGTAAGGTTTCATCTGTCTGGGTGAAGCTGTAATTCTTTCAATTAATTTGCACTTTTTCTAGTTCATATGGGACTGAAGAGACGTGCAATTCCTCACATGGCATCATCACTGGCCTCTCTGAAGGCTACAGTCAAAGGTTTCTCCATTAGAGAAGAATATCATTCTGGAAAGAGAAGAATATATCAAATTAGTGGGGTTGCTTGCTGCTTTTTCTCCATGCCTCTTTGCTTTGAAAATAACATGAGATCTAGCACAAGATCGGACACAACCCTGTAACTGCCGTGGTAGTTTTAGCTTTTAGTTAAGTGAATGCATTGCATAGTCACAGGCTGAAATTATTTTGAGTCTTTAGCTAATCAGTAAAAATGGTCTGTGCTTCTCAATTTGGGGTCATATATGTTGTTGTGCTGAAACTTTTAAAGATGATGTAATTTCTTAGGCATTTTGAGGCTAACACTTCCTTTGTACTTTATTAAATCCTGTGATGTTTCTGAGCCAGGGCCTGTTTTTAGTCATAGAAATGATATCTTTGCAATAGGAATTTATCTGGGCATTTTAAATCACCTCGCTATTCACTGAAAATTGATTCCAATGTTCCCCAAATTATGGCAGTTGTCTTCAAGTGAGGCTCTTAATCTGTTTGGGAGCTGTTTTTGTACCATAAACTATTTCATGCCACCAAGCAGCTTTCAGGTGTGTTACTTATCTTTTCAGAAACATCAGTTTTGTCTATAACAAAACAGATTTGTTGTAGACAGAATATATTGCTACACTGAAATATAGGGCACAGAGCAAATGATCTTTCTTCTGATATGTCTTTTTATATAACCAGTGTTGTCATGACAACTACAGAGTAGAGTTGCCTCTTCAGTAGCAGACGCATGACTAAGGGCCTTTGTCTTACCAATGAACACATCTGTAATTCTCAGTCTCTCAGAGAAAGAAAACATGAATACCATCCCACTCAATTTATTCCTGCTCAGAGAACTTACTACGTAAATGTCATATTACTTGTAAACAGAGCAAACTTTTGATTCTGCAAACACTTTGTTCCCCTTCACAGCCAAACAAAGCAGCTTTGCAACTAATACGTGGGTGCAGAAACAGCATTAAGATGAGGAGCAGTGGACCTGATCACAGAGTTTTCTGTTGTGTGATGCAGAAGAGCCCCACTGCACAGTGTTTACAGGTGATGTGAACTTTAGATTCCCTGACAAGTCTACTCAAGTTTTTAGGTGACACCGTGCATTTAGATAAGAACATGAGTAAAACAATAGATGTATTAAGTTACAGGAATAAAAATCTAGAGATGCGGGTGCTTTCTTTGTCTCAAGGAATTAATTTATGACTAGTGCCTACTAGACTATGCCTATTTTATTTCACTTTAAGCCTGAGGACCATATACCTCCCTCACTCTCATAGTCACTATGATCAATATTTTATTGTTGTCTGTGAGATGTTTGTCCTGTGAAAAGAATCATTGAGTGGAATAAGCAGTAGCCAGTGAGAGAGAGAAGGGACAGAGAATGAATTGATGCTGCATTTAACTGAGAATCCGTGACATCCTGCTTCAGGCAAGAGGATTTAAAGGTAAAGGACTTTGACACAGTGCTGGGAGGAATTAGGTGTCTATAAGCCCATGACTTACTTATCTCTCCAGATTTCTGGTGGAATCACATTCACAGTTGCCTCTTTCGTGAAATTCCATAAGGACTTATGTATTTGCCTTGGACAGATTAGGTCGGTTCAGGAGAAGCATCATCTTTACTGGCTACAATTTAAAAAGTAATGTAACACTCAAGAAAGAGAGAAAGCAAGAAGTACTTGAACACTGCTAGGTATCTCCAATAAAAATAACAATGTAAATACCTCAAAACTACTGATCTTTGTATAATCTACCAGTGACTATATAAAATGTCATAGAAGCAGGAAAGCATGGACAGCTCAGCTGAACGACTACTTTTTTTCGTGTTGTTTAGTAATTGTCCAGTGTTACTGTGCAATATTCAGCACTGATCTCATTGCTGAATATTTTAGTGCTTAAAAAAGGAAAATATCCTTCAGCAACATTCACAGTCTGGGAAACAGAATTTGAATAGCCTAAGTCTAGTAAGGCCATGTCTAAATGCTAGCTTTCTTGAAACTGTGTTTCTGTGAATGAGAGCAGTATTACTGTCTGGTTCATTGCCTGTCACAGTAAGACCCAATGCTCAGCATTGTTCCAGGTACCTGTGCAATGCATACAAAAACACATTCCCAGATAGTTGATTACAGTCAGCTATCTCACAAAGCCATTTTGTGTTTCACTGTCAGTTTTCTAATGCCATATTCAATACTGCAATATGACAGTTACTTTCGTAAAATCTTTTTGAAGAGCAGTCTGGAAATTCTTAAAATATGTAGTCACCACTAACCTGTTTTTGCATGTAACTTCACTGTAAATGGATTAGTTGGTACATTTTACGTATTGCCTTTATATATTTGCATTTCCTATTATCCCACTGCCTCCTTTCATGTAGCTGACTGTGCTTGTGGATAGTTAACTTGGAAATTATTGCTCTGCATTTCCCAGCAAGAATCTAGTTTTTGATACCAGTAATCAAGAATCTGAGAGCATCACATTACATTCCTTTGATAATCAACAGAGAGAAACAGAGACCTCTTCTATTGACTAAGCTAAGGTAGCTAAAAGTAATTAACTTGGTACATCTGCACAGAGGCTTTTTGTCTTACATGCGATCAGCTCCATCCATGGCATTACCTTAATGAAAAGAGTCTAGGAAAATGCTGCTGGAATAGATGAAGAACTACATGTCAGCCCAAATCTTTTTGTGTTCACCATTTAGGAAAAGATAATTCATTGCCTTTTCACTTTGGCCCCTTTAAGAAAAAGGAATCTCTGTCAAGGTAGGTATTTTACCCTGTATCACTTGGAATGGCTTCCTCAATTTCTTAACGTTATGAAATGCATAACCAAGGTAGGTGTGCGAAGAAAATGAGTCTTTCTTGGCCTGCTTGACCATAATGCCTATGTTCAGGCTGGGTCAGGCTTCAAGAAAATTAAAAGAATGACATTTGAAACACTGAAAGGAGGAGTGGACATACATCTGTTCTCTAGCTTCATCCAGTCTTCACATATATGATGAATTCTGAATCTTGTGTTAACTCTACAGGGAGAAGTGTTGGTGATAGCTTGCAGGATTGCACTGCACGTCAGAATATTACCTCTGGCAGGATGGAAGAGCTTTGAGGTAATTGATATTGTCATATTGATTTATTTACCTGTCATAAGCATTGAAGAGAAATATGTCTAAGTTTAGATATTTACAAAATTAGAATCCACCTTAGAAATGCATGTAAATGACGGTGTATGTTTTGGACATGCCATACGATCATTCTGTGAAGAAATAAAACACTGCATGTGCACTTCAGAAAAGCAGTGATCAACTTTTCAAGGTTGAGAAATCCCCACTTACCATACTTGTGTCAAATGTGAGAGGACTTCCACAAGAATAGGACCAATCAACTCTTTCTTGCTTTTCTGATTGACTCGTCAAGGTCTCTGATGAAAGACAAAACACAGAATGCTGTCTACAGAGCCACTGCCTCACTTTTTATTCAGGCAGCATTTTCTTAACCTATCCTTTCATTTCGCTCCCTTGGTGTTGTTTGTGCCCATTGATCAATCGCTGCAGCCCTGGATACGTTATTAGTATGCTGTGGGAGAAGCTGTACATCAGACAAACTGAAAATCAGGCTGGAACTAGGCTGCTTTACCTGGATAACACAGGAGCATACAGTTTTCCCATGGTACCAAAATGTAATTAAAACCATTCATGTCCTTCCCTCTTTCTTTCAGTGGCGATGCTAAGAGCCACTCCGGAGCACTGGGCTTGGGATCACGCTGTGCTAGGAAGCTGTGCATACTTGATTTGCCTCCAAGCTGTTTTTGATGTGAGGCTCAGATGTCACCACAAGATGCCACAACGCAGCTTTGAATAGGTGTGTGGGGCTCCTAAATACTTATATGCTCATTGCTGTATGAAATATCCTCATGGCTGGTCACCACAGGGCTGGCAGCCACCAAAAGCAGAATTTGCTGCCAGGGAGGGATGTCCCTCCTTGCCTGGCTTCAGGGTCCTTCTCCTCCTGCTGCCCAGGGCCTTGTTGGGAGGCACTGGCACAACTCACCTGGCACCCACCAGAGTCACCTGGCGGGCGCTTGTCTCGATTTGCTGAGGAAAATTGTCATGGGAGGGCAGTGACTGCTTACAGAGATCCTGGTAGATATCTTGGAGTGAGAGGGCCAGGGTGAGGGCAACGGGACAGCAGGACGCGTTTCCACGGAAATACTCATTGGATATGGAGGGGCGCAGGGTCACATCCAGAGGCAGCAGGGCCAAGGTACTGTCACCATAGAAACATCGGTCCAGGCTAGCTGGACTCCATCTCTCCTCTAATCCCATGCGCAGCAGTGCTGTAGCTGGAGCACAGCCGGCTCGTGGGGGCTTTGAGTACAGCCAAAGCACAGCTGCTAGAGGGTGTCTCTTTTAAAGGAATCAGTGCAGAAGGCAGCGCAGAAGAGGCTCATCTGAGGAGCTGTAATTGATTTCTTATTTAACCAGGCCTAATTACTATGATTAGATACGGATGGATATTAGCGAACGTGCCGAAATGTAGCTGGAAGGCTGTAATTACACAAGCCTGCGTAGGCTTGCTGGCACTTCTGTCAAAGAGCAAAAATTCTAGCAGTATATCTAGTTGAAGTGGCGCTGTGCTGTGCTGCGCTCTGTAAGGTGTGACATTTACTGTCATATTTATAAGGTCAGATCGTCTTGGAAATTGGAATTTATGATTTTTCCCCGTGTATTTCAGGAAATCCATTTCCATTTATACATAGTATTTTCTTCAAATTAGTCAGGAGAGCCAGAGCAGCATATTATCATCACAAACCATTGTGCAGTGACATGGCCTAGCTCAAGGTATATAGAAATGGCTGTGATCGATGCTGGCATTCTGCTCCTCTTCATTTTCAAGATCTGGCAGGTTCTGGCCATCTCCATTTGCAAAGCTAATCAGCTCTGATTCGAGCATTTGCTTGTGCGATCGTGGTGGATGACTGCGCTCCCCAAAGCCTACCCTGCTTGCAGAGCAGGGAGAGAAAAGTTGCTGTCATAGGAGGCCCTTGATAACTAGGGATTTGCCCTGTTCTGTGTAGCTCTTTGCTGACAAATATCTAAAGTTGGCAGCACGTAATTTCAAGAGTAATGTATTCTGCAGATATTGCCTATGCAGTAGAACCAGATAGGGAGTTCAAGAAATTCTGACAAGTTTGGCCAGGTCTTCTCAACTTGAATTGTCTGATTTATCTTTGTAGATATATGAATAAGACATCTGAAATACTCTGGCTAATCAGCATCTTATGAGGTGAGCCTTAGGAGCTTAGTTATGCATTGGGAGTAGTGATCACAAAGCATTTTTTGACTTATTGGAAAGCAGATGATGAGGCAAGGATGCTGAAGCTGAGTGTAATGGAAGCAAATCCGCTCTCTAATTCTATTCAGAGTGCTTATTCATTTCTGGAGGAAGTTTACAAACAGAAAAGCCCTTCCTAAAATGTCTCCAAGAGCAAGGAAGAAATTATGTGAATTAGGAAGCAGGTGATCAGTGTTTCTCACACCACCTCCTTTGGCATTGACTCTGACCCCAACAGTGAACAATGGAAAAAAAAATGGTGGAGTGATCAAAACCCCATTAGCAACATCAACTGCTTGGTGGTGGCCTGCCTGTTGTCCCTGGGTACATTTGAGCCAGTGGCTCCTCCCTGATGGAGGCAGTTGGGCATACTTGACCCCTGTCCTGGGTGGGAGAAATAAGCAATGCAACCAAATATATTTTAAGTGTGATTTGGTTTTATTTGTGCAGCTACTCCAGTCCTGAAATAGACGTAGTTCAACAGATACTTCCAGATGGTACCTCTGTCTCAAAAATGCCGTCAGGCTGATCTGACTGTCTTCTTGCCCATTATTTTGGCACACAGTCCTTATATAGGATATTACATAAAAAATCAATAGCCATACCCATAGACACTATCTAGCACATCTTTCTATAGCAGTACTACCTGGTGTTACTGATCATAACTTAATACTATGTTTAATGCCATGTTTCCATTCTCTGCTATGATACTGCTTTCAGAGTGCAACAAAATGACTAGCTTAAGGAATGGCTAGCTTGAGGAATTTATGCCAAAAAATTCCTGTCCTCTTTTTTTAGATACTAACCTGAGCTGTTTTTGTTTTTCAGAGGTGGTAGGCTTCTTCCTCATTTTTTTAAATACTCTTTATGTACTCAATGATTTTAACTGAAATCTGTCAAGAAAAGTTAATGTGTTTGTTTAGGTCAAGGCTAGGTGATGAACAGAACCAGTATAATAGCTTTTTCACCTCTCTGTGTCTCAGAAACAAGAGGCAGTAACTTGTTCTATATGTTTTGGGTGATGTAACATGGCATCGAGGTATGGTGCACGTGATGCTGAGTATGAATGAACGCTTGTTGTTGCCCAGGTCTACAAACTGACAATAATCTATTTCTTTTAACTCTCCCATATTTCCCCTGCAAAACTGCTGGTGGAACAAATAGAAAAATATTGGGGTACAGAACTGAAATGACTCCATTAATGATTCCATTAGCCTTCATGTTCCCTCTCCACTTTCAAATGATATCCCAAAGGAAAAAGAAAAAAAGAAAAAGAAAAAAAAAAGACGGATGAAATTTATG
Organism: Rhynchotus rufescens; assembly: GCA_032273925.1. NCBI lineage: Eukaryota > Metazoa > Chordata > Aves > Tinamiformes > Tinamidae > Rhynchotus > Rhynchotus rufescens. The sequence continues at coordinate 28,002 of JAVCKT010000920.1, read as the reverse complement.
TGAGCAGCACTTACCGGATGTTGTGATCTATTGCTCTCCACTAGCCTCACAGCCCACAGAAGAATGTGAAATCCAGGAATTCAGTTATCCTCTGAAATTATAAGATTGAGGGATGGACTCTGCCACCCTCCCTGGTGCCTCTTCCCTAAAAACTCAGATGAGGCAGGAGAGTTTGCTTTAACGTTAGCTTGGCAAAAAACACTGTCCCTTTTTTACCATAATCTTTCAGCTTGTTCAAAGTGACTATTTCAACCGAGATAGGAGTATTTCTTTCTGTTTATAGCAAGTGAAATATAATAGAAACTCTTTTTATACACTTTACTGAATAGTAAATAGCTATATAATGCTGGGATATGAGCATATCAAGTGCCCACATCTACATATATTCTTTGCATTTCTACTTCATTAACAGTAGGACCAGATTTTAATTTTATTCTTTTTCTGGAAGCTGATATTTTGCTGAAAGCAATACACCCTTAACCTTTAACTTGTATCTGTGGTTTATTTCCCAGCACAGATTAAGTTAGTAAATATATCAGACAGAGCCCTGATGGTGCCACATGTTCTGTGGCCTCCAAGCCAGCCAGTCCAGCATGTGGCCAGGATGTCCATGCCACAGGCTCATTTCAGCCACAAATCCATCGGACCCCAGCCTCACCCTGGTAGATAGTCCCCTCTCCATGCCCTGACAATGCACATACATATTTATATATACATACACTAGCATCTTATATCATCAGCTTAAATGATAATTGCCTCATGGTCACTGACTGGACATCCTCAGTGCAAACAAGAGTCTTTAATATGCACCTATCAATTAACATGGTCCTTCCAAAGTGAAATTTTCGTTGCAGAAAAGTTAATCCAATCTGGAGACAGGACTTCTGCAGATTTGTCAAGTAAATACTGATCTGCAGATCTTGTACTGAAAGTAATCTGCATCAGTATAACTGAGATATTGAGAAGAGAGAAAAAATGTTGTCAAGGACTCAGTTCAGGAACTGGCCAAATTTCTATTTCTCCCAGATATTATGTGGATGAAAAATAAGTGTATGTATTTCATTCATGACCTGATATTAAAATTTTCAGTCTAATTCTCCCCATATTTCTGTTCTTTTGATGATATTCACAGAAAGACAGAGTGGCTATCACATACAAACCAGCTTCATTACAAAAAGCGAAAACTAAACAAGGCTATAGAAAAAGTCCATATCCTTAAAGGAACTAAGACAATTAATACTGTTTTGGATGCTTAAATTTCTCTTCAATTTAACGGAAAATTAAATACAAGATAGGTTTGACTTCAGAATAGCTTTTTAGATTTGGCCTCCTGATGCTATCTCTGTGAGATCGTAAAATGTCTCCTGCCTT
>JAVCKT010000920.1:0-15355 GCA_032273925.1 Rhynchotus rufescens | reverse complement strand
TGGAAGAAGACAGGGCAAATAGAGGCATGTAGGAATTCATTGCTGAAACTGTCATGTTCTAGATTTCTGGTACAAACTGGGAAGTGCTTGACATGTTGTGGAAGATGACACCAGAATGCATAGGATGCATTAACATCAATATTAGTAGTAGGCTCTGAGGAAGAGCTAAGAAAAAGATTCTGTGGGAGGCTAGGGGCAGAAAACTTGCCTCTTGCCATCTGACTGCTGTTGTGGCCCAAGAAAACAGCATTTGGCACTTTCTCTGCAGCTAAACATCTTTGATCATATCAGCAAGGCCTGGGTCCAGCATCAATCTTTTTGATGGCTAGAGCTCCCTACTGAATTTCAGCCTATTAACTAGGGTCAAAAAGGACACAGAACAGTTAACAAGGCATATTTAGAAAATGCAGTGTTCCAGGGATCAACAAGCAGCTCTAATACATAACATTTTTAAGATAATTGTTTTTAATTTATCGACCTATCCTTTACTGCATTATCTTTCTGTGCAGTCTATTAGTGGGTTTTCCTGGCGGATTTGGTTTAGTGTGTTTGCATACAAAACAAAGAGCTTGTTGCCACAGCACGGTCTGCTTTGTTTTGCTGCAGAATGAAAGCCTCACGGGTTCATGTCTGACAGAAAAAAACAATCATTCTCTTTAGAGCTTACCTACTGCTTTTGCCTCTCTGGAGGCTTCTGGCTTCATTCCCTCCCATTCTCAGCTGCTCCTGTCTGACAAGCCATGCACTGGAGAGCACCTCACTTGGCAACAGGCTCTGATTGGAGACTCATTTAAACCATATCTGTATTTTTATAATGCATTTAAATTGATATTGGAGTGGCATCATTCAATGGCAAAATCAGCTGTATTTATGAGGTAACTTAGCCATCACTGAAAAGACAGAATGCTCTATTATATATAAATTCACAAAGTTAGTGAGATACTCTGACTTCATAATGAGACAAATTAATTGTATAAGCTTCATGTCGGGAACACAAGCCAAACTAAAAAGACTCCAAAAGAAAGCAATATATATTGAAAAATGGCAGAAATGATTTTAAGATCTACCTTTGTCAAAAGAAGTGAAGAAACTTTCTTAGTTTAACTGGGAGGAATGCCAAGATGAGTGAGTGATCTGAGTGAGGGAACGTGGATGAACAATGCAAGACTAATTCATTAATTCTTATCCTGTTTCTCTCTAGTTAGATTCGTCCTATGCAATGAAAGCTATAAAACTTCAGAATTGCAATCGACTAAAAAGGGCGCTGCTTTTAAATCTAAGGTTCTCATCAAGATTATTGAATCCATAAAGTTTTTTTCACATATGAAGATCACATTGCCAGGTGCTAAATTATCACAAAAAAAAGTCTTCTTCCTTCCTTAAGCAATTGGAAGATTGATGTATTATGCATTTCACTATATGGATCACTGAAAGGAATAATCATTAAAAATGTAAATCCTATGCTCTTGAAATATAACCTCTGCTTTCTCTTTTTACCCACTGAAACCTTGCAGTAGTGGTGAGTTTTGTCCCTGCTAAATCTCAATCTCACTAAATCTCCATGTTTCCAAGAGAAGTGTAATCCAAGCCTTCCACTGAGGGTTCAGTTGAAAAGGTTTTCAGGCAACATGTGTAGAAGATGCACACAGTTCCTCATAAGTGTATCTACAGGTAGTAAGTTTAAGGCTATTATACCTGCCATTTTTTATTCATGCTGAAAGATTTCCCGTCTACAGAAAAGCCATGACTTTTTATAGTACAGCTTGCAGTGTGAATTATTTCTGAGGCTGAGCATCTATATCTGACAATAAACGTATCAGGAACTTTTTAAGCCATCTGCATCCTTCTCAAGTAATAAGGATCAGATCTTTACTTTCTCTAGAGAACTGTTTTCTCCCTGCGTTTCCTCCATCTGAGCCTCTTGTGTTGGAAATGTCTTCCTATTATAAGCTTCTGGTGTGTCTACAACCAAGGAAATGAATGATAGTATGATTTGTTTCACAGCTGTTGTTGTGATATGGATACTTGCCCCTAATATTGTCACCATCTGGTTCCTCCCAATCTGAAGAGGCTGTCATGTTTGTCAGACAAATCACCCCTGAAAGGGTCTAGTCCTCTCTGCTGGCCATGGAGGAGGCTGACAACAGCTAGCCCAGTACATGACCTGTCTGTAGCTACTTTAAGTTCAGTGAGATGACTTCTGGCATCTGTTTCACCCAAAGAGTTTGATTTCTGTCAGCATAGCTAAACATAATAGATGATACAAAGCCTATTCCTTAGCAGATATAGTATGGGATAATGTTGACCTCATTTTACCATACTTTTTACAGCATCAGGGTATGAATTTCTATTCACATGGTAGAAATAACTCAGCTGTACAGTAATGCTGTATGCACTATTCAGTTTAGTAATGTTTATACCTGGAGACACAGAGGTATCCTGGCTATGTTTCTGTCAGCTCCACAGCTGAAAGCATGAGGGGTGCAGTAATGAGATGCCTATTCAGTAAAGAAGCATGGATGTGAATCTGAGTTAATACTGTCTACAGAAATTGCCAGAGTATCTCTGCCTATGAGATGAAGGGTAACAGAGGGAAGTATATCAGAGAAAGACGTTGATAAGTACCATCCATTATCTCCTTTGGATAAATCCAAGATAAAATACCAGTTCATGCTCTTTGGTGTCTTTCACATATCTGTCTGATCTATGAACACTGAATGATCTTATACTTAATTACCATAGAGAAGAAAAGGAATTGGAAAAAGTTGTCTTTTATCTTAATTAAAGGTGTCATATGTGCCAGTCTAACAGGCGATCAATGCTAGCGGACATTTAGGGGAGACTGGTATCATTAAGCCTGTAGCAACCTGTGAAAGGGCATGCACATGACTAGAATTCATATTATGTTGTTTCACAAAGCTTTTCTGATTCCACAGAACTCTTTTTCTGCTGCTTTAATCAATACCTCAGATTCTGACAATAAAATCAGTCCCTTGACTGAATAGCATACTGAATTAGAGAGAACTGCAATATGCTAGTATAGAAAAAAACAGCAACCATCCGGTCCTAGTACTGTTTTCCTTTTTCATGCATTATCAGTAAAAATTACATCAAAAATAGACTACTATGAGTATCATAGGAAATATCTCCTCTTGTAATATAGTCCACCTACTCTCATAATAACACCTACCTACCACTTCATCCTGGAGCTGTAGGGACTTCTCTTTGCATAAAAAGAATCAAAAAAGTCGATGTGGCTGACTATAAATACTATGCTTAGTAGCACAGCCTGCTACGCTATTGTTCCAGGTGCAAAGAGGAATGTGTTGCCATGAAAATGTGTGCCTAAGCTCTCACCATTGTGCAACACCACTACTGTTCTGAAACTTAACTAAGAGGTCCCATTACTATCCTTCTCCTCCTCCACTCCTTCTGATGAAGTGATGTCCTCTCTACTTCTGTGGTGTTCTTATTACTTCTGTCAGAAAAGACAGGATCATCACAAGCACAGGTGCCTGTGGAAGCAAGCTTATTGCAACAGAAATGCACTATTAACTCTACTGATGCCTTTCTCTAGGAGTAGCAGCATTTTCTCTTTCATGTCAGTCTCCTCCCTAGGAAGTCCTTGGTGCTGTGCTGGGGCACCATCCCCACAGGCCCTTTCCCCTGGAAAGATACCATTCTGGTAGAGCATTATGGATTCATGGTTCTGGGAGGGATGTGGGGAAGTCAGCACCCTTGGGTGTGGAGAAGGTACTCCAAAACCAAGGAGATAGTATTCCTAGTCCGTCATCACCTCTCAGTAAGGATAAAGGTGGGTTCTTCCCAAAGAGAAGTGGTGCCTGAGCTCAAGTTCTTGTGTATGAATACCTATCATTTCTCATTCACTGATCTTACTGCAAACTCTTAGGGGGAGTATAGATGAGAGAAGGATGGATGGATGCTAAGGTGAGCAGTGAGCTAGGAGAACCCCAGACAAATCTATCAGGGAGATTTATTCTATATAAAGGTGAGGACCACTTTCTGGTTTTGGGTGCCTGGTGCTTTGTAATCGCTGGGTTTGATATTTTGTGTTCCCAAAAGTGGTGAACTCCCCAGATGAGCACCCACCACACTGGGGAAGGGCACATCAAGCAGCATTATCTGGTTTTCCTGTTAGCTAAAAAAGGAACCTAGAATAATGCAAAGAACTCCTGAGTGAGATTTCTTTGGAAAGTCTGAGGTTAGGTCTCCTGCTCCTTTCCATTGGGGAACAATGCTATCTGTCATGTCTACACTGCCCTCCACTGTATGGCAAGTCATTGTCTACACCCTTAATGGTTGTCTTGGAGAGTCCCAGGTATCTCCTGCTCTGCTCAGCATTTCCTTGACATCAAGATTTGCTGAGAGTTTCTGGGAGGTAAGCTTTATGATTGTCTCTAGGTACCAGGTGCGAGGTGCGACACCTCCATTTATGTGTCAGGTCCTGTGACCTATGGTGTTTGTTTTGGGTAAAGTCACGGCAGCAAAGCTGAAGACTTAGCCTTATGTTTAAACTATTCCTAGTGCAGTAAGTTTTCACTCCTGAGTCATAACCCTCTGTGTTTCTGCTATACAAATCCTAAAAATTAGTAATCATTGGTATTCAAGGGCATACTCAAGCCACATATATTTTTTTTAAATAATTAGATTTGACACACCAGGATTAACAACCATTCACACTTGTGTTGTCTTCTTTGCTTCTTGTTTTCACGAGTTGATGCTGTTAAAAATAAACAATTATCATGCAGTCCTTCTGGCAAAATGCCAGTCATGAGGATCCAAATGAGAAACTAGCCTGGACACTATTACAGTGTGGTTCTTACAAGACATCTGCAGCTGTTTCAATGAGGTTAATCTTTTAAATAACCATTCTGGAAAAAAAAAAATCTTTATATAGCTCTTGTTTATCACAAAACCTCTGAAATTAAAACAGCCTTGTCAGAAAGCTGTTATGAGGTCTTTAATGCTCTTGACTCTTTTAACAGCGTTTCTTCAATTATAGGAAGGAATAAAGATGAATTTGTCATCCCTATTTTTCAGAGGCTACATAATGAGAAGTACTAAAATGTTCTGGTTCTGAGGAGGTTATTAGGTCTCCAAGTACTGTGTATGGTTAATTTCTTTTTAATTCTAATATTTTATTTGTTTAAAAGATGAAAGGATATATCACAGTATTAAGCTGATATGACTACATTTCCTTCCTGCTTTGCCTGCAGATAGGTTATAAAGACAACTTATCAAAGCAGAGTCTCTGCTTAGCATAAAGCAATTTCCTGTTGGTCTCTTATGTGTTTTGAATAACAAATTTAAGGTTTAAAGCTATTCAATACACAGTCTACTGCTATTGTATGAGCACACGCTACAAGGACTATGTTGAGTGTCTAGACAGAGCTGAGATCCATAGGATGGTGGGGAATGACAGTAGACGCTGAAATGAGCTGCTAGTTCATGTGGCCAGGTTTGGGAAGCTGCTCAGTTGCCCAGAGGAAGGGGGCTCAGCTCAGTTGCTCCCATCTAGCTGTCTAGTGACTTTGGAGTGTCCCAGAAAATCCCAAATGTCCCCAGTGGACTCATGGGCACACCACAGGGCCATAGGTCTGGGGGAGCAGCTAAACCAGGAAGGCAAACCAGGGGACCACCAGTGGCTCCAGGGCCCTGCATCAAGGCATGTCAAGCTTCAGCAGCCGTCTCAGACTAGAAGTACAGCAAAAACCTCTGACTCACCTATAGCTTCCTAAATGTGATCCCATTTTAAAATCTGATCAATAGCTTTCAGTCAGGCAAACTCCTGGGTAAATGAGCACCTTCTTTTCTGACATACTAAAGAACTATGTCCATAAAGCTGATGCAGATCACCATAAACTACCACAGAGTTTGAGCAGCTCTGAATCTAACTCATGGTGTTATAATTACAAATATTTTTATGAACAATTTTTTACATAATCTGACAAATTCATATTTTACACTTATTATTTAAGATGATTTTAATTAATATAATACTTTACGAAAACCTTGTTGTTGTTGTTTTTAATGAAAACAATATTGTTCAATATTGTATGAATAAAATACCCTTTACTCACTGCTGAAATGCAGCCAGCTCTGCAGCCCCTGAAAACCAGTGCAGTTGCTGAACAACTCGCTCTTGGATTTTGAAGTAATGAGTGATACCCCATTCTATTGCATATGAAGAGGAGATTTAGGTAGACAGAGCGTAAATTACTCAAATTACAATTAGACCATGGCATAGTCTAATAAACCTGCTCTGCTCTGAAACATGATAGAAGTTAAAATGACCACAAGCAATCAGAGGCCCTATGTGAGATTTGTGTCCAACAAAAAAGCTGGCCAATGGATCTGTATTCTCCCAGGGCTCTCTCTCTCTTTTTTTTTTCTCGTCAACATTGAGGAGGTGAATTATGTCATGCTTTATATAGCTTGAGCTCATGACATCACCTGTAATAGTAATGAGGTATTTTGGAAAGAAACTAGGACACACAAGCAACTGAATGGTCTAGTTTTCAAACATACTTTAATTGAACTTTTGAACTGAGAACACATTTTTGCGGTGGCATTCTTCTTTCAAAGGTTTAACAAAAAAAAAAAGTCAAATGCACACTCTATAAAAATACTATATCATAGTTTTCAATAATATTTGAGATGACTAAGTATAGAAAGGGATCATTTAATATACCAGTCCTTTCTTTATTAATTTATTTTTCTTAATAGCAACTTTCAGTTAAAAAGAACTCTAATTTTATTTCCATTTTATTATGCAAAATGATCTCATATAATACAATGGAGTATTTAAAAAGAGTTCACTTGTACATTTCTGTGGGCATCTTTACAGGTACTGAATATTTAAAAGGTCTTATAATAGAAACAAGATCCATATGGCAAGGTAATAAATATTCATAGAGGTATGGATAGTCTAATTCTCTAACTCATTTTTAGGATTATAGAGCTTCAGGAAACAAATACACTGCTCCTGAATTCGAAAGCTGGGTAACACATTGATCAGACTGCCAGTTCGATCCAGGCACCTTGTATAAGAATTTGTTTTTCACATTACATCTCATAAAGAGTAATGACTTTTAGCCTTTTGTTATTTGAATTTTAAGCTGTAAAATGTTTGGATTCCTTGGTTAAATGAAACTGTATGTGCACCGTTTGATTTGGAAGTGGGAGTTCTTTACAAATTTCTTGGCTTTAAGCATGTACTGCATCAAAATGTATCAGTTTTCCTCAGCTGACAGGAAAAAAAAGACTGGTGAGTGTTCAGGTGGCCTGTGTGAAATTAATAATTTCTCACTCATTTCACTTCCCAGTGGACACATGTCTACTATGCACAAACTCCAACTTGGCATTAATTGCCACACTTGTTTAAAATCTCAGTTCCACAAATAGATACTTTCTTTAAATATGCACTCAAATTTCCTTTAAAGCAGCTTGCAAACTGGGCCAGGGAAGCTCCTGTGGGGTGGTAAGCTGTCTCTGCAAAGAGCTGTAAGAGGAGGCTTGCAGTTTGTCTCACCATAAGAAAATTAGTCTCCTTCAGACTGGTGGGATATAGATAAGTTCTCCGTGAGTAGCACAAGAGCACAGTGTGCAGCTGCAATTCTCGGATTGGAGAAAGATGCTCTTCCTCTGGCCCTTATCTCAGTGCCTCAGATTAGACAAAAGCAATGGCATACTTGTAACTTTTGCTACTAAGACTTTTGCTAGGAGTTCTGGAAACTCCTTCCGAAATTAGTGATGAATTTCACAGGTTTAGCTCAGCATAAAGCGAGTTGTGGGTAAAAGTTTCCTCCCTACTGAACTCAAACAGATATTTTTCCTATGAAAGCTCAAAATGCAGCAATAGAGCCAAGACAGGTCATGACTACTATCATCCTTATGACAAATTCATTAGGTTGTCTAATTCTTATTGGTTATTCATGCTATTAATTTACATTTACATTAAAATTATGTCCATAGAAAATGCTTTATCATCATGTTTATTGTTCTTGCAGCCTAATGTTGCTCTTGATTATTAGTGAAATATACTAATAAAATCAAAGGTCTAATTTAATATTTTTATAGGTGTGCTTTTTCTAATGGATACACATGTATAACCTCTTTGAGTATAGAGCATTTTTTTATATACAATTCATGCTCATAATTCTTTTGCTGATACTTGGCAAATTGTTTCAGCCTAGATTTTCCCTATGTTCTTTTTGGCAACAGCACTGAGTCGTGAGGATCCACAGACCTCTAACTATTAACCTTTAGGTTAAAGGACCAGGAAAGAATTATGTTTTTCTTTCATTGTAATTCAATTGTTGTTAATTGGATGCTTGTTAGTACCTTTTTAATCAGCCCTAGATATAAAGATGGATTTCCACTACACTGTCTCATTTAAATAGGCATGAAAAATGAATTAGGGAATATTGCCATAAAGCCTTTTTCAGTTATTACATGTAGAGTCTGAAGTCATATAGATAAGCTACATCTTAGTTCAAGAGATATTTTGAAGACAAAACAAAAAACAAAAAAATAGCCTGTTTGAAAAGGAATGACATTCCAGGTACCACTTTTCATTATTCTCTTCAGGGAAATTTTGTCACTAGCATCAGCTAATTCTCCAACATTCTTCATGCTACCACGGAGGAGGGAGCTAAGATAGTTCAAATATATAATCTCTAAGCACTAATGCAGACTCATTTGCATCCTCTTTCAAACAGGATAGCTACAGATTTTCATCAGACTGCTGTAAGACGATGCTCATTTCATCCACTTTTGCCATTCTTTCCCTTTCCTTCCCTAATGTCGTAGAAGTCCAAACATCAAAGAGTCTTCTAGTCATTTTCAAAATAAGGAGAAAAAAATGTTCTTCCTTCAAAAATCTTTTTTTGCAAGTGAAATAAAAAAGGAGGGGAGACGTCATATATTTTTATATTCTACCCTTAAGAGTGATATGTCACCTTGTTTTGACCAAGTCCATTATAGTCAGTAGAAGGACTCTGGCAGATATTCAGTATAGCCCCTTGTCCTTTCCTGTTCAGCTTCCCTGCAGCGGAATGGCTCTCAACAACAAGTAAAAGCTACTGATGGATGGCAGGTAAAAGGCAGCATCTCTTTTTTTCCTTCACTCTTCACCAGAAAATTAACTGCGACTAGATTGCTAACTGAATTCACATCAGCATCAAAAGGACCAGGCCTTAGGCTAGAATACAAAAGGAAAAGTTAAGAAAGACTTATGTAGTTGCATTTTTCCAGCCCAGATGGGACAGACAAAAATCATAATAACATATTTAAAAAAGGACAGAAATGATTTTAAAACAATCAGACTTCATCTTTGGGAACATCTGCTGAGGACAGGTGATATATCAGAAGACTGAAGATAAATGATTATAGCACCATTTTAAATGGGAGATATAGGAAGGTCTGGGGATTTAGAGAATCCCCAGATTCTCTCTCACTGTTTAACTTCTTCAGTGCCAGGAAAACTGTTAGAATGAACTATGCAACAAAGAACCTCAAATAATAGGAAAATAACAAGATGTTATTTTCTTAAAAACAGACCATATTAAACTACTAATCTTTGATAGCATGACAAGTCTAAAGAGGAAGGTTTTGAACAGTTATGCATGACTGTCTCATAAGTTAACTAGGAAACACAATGTAGATGAACCTAATATATGGTGGATTCAGAACTATTTGGATAATCATAGTTAGAGAATATATATGCACAGCTCACCATGAAATTGAACAGAAGTACTGGTTAAGATTCTACAAAGTTCTTTGGAACTATTCAGTATCTTCATTAAAGGCATAGATTAGGAGGAATGAAAACATCAATGGTGAAATAAAAAAACATTTACTAAACTCTCAAGGGATACTAAACTAACTTACTTTGGAGGATTGGATTAGAATTTAAAATAATCTTGATCTGCTGTAGGTAAGATCTGAAAACACTGAGTGAAATCCACATCTGGCTTAGGCGAGAGTAATCAGATGTGCAAATAAAGCGCAGGAGAAAGGATCCCTGCAGAAATGAGATGCTGCTCTCAGTAAATCAGAAGCTGAGAAGATGAGCATGAGATGACAGTGCTATGTAGTTCAAAAAGAAAAAAAAAAGTAAACATTTTTGGGTGGCATATAGCTGAGCATACAATATGCAAAGCAAACAGAGTAATCCTGCAAGTGTGGTTAATACTGCGTACACAACAGCCAAAATACCTCAGATACTCAGGCTTCAGGAAAGAGACAATCCAGAGAAAAGCAATTAGTATGGGCTCAGCTCTACAACATATGACCTGCAGAAAACAGAAGAAATTGGGATTGTTAAGACCAAAGGAAAGGAGACTGTATGAAGATGCTACAGCGGTCTTTCTATATGGAAAAGCTGCGCGGAGAGTAATGGGATGAACTGGATAACCTGTGTACAAGCTTGAAGTATAGGAGGAGGCATTTTCTTTAGGCAGCAGGAAAAGGTCATTCACCAGGTAGAAGAATGAAACAGGATCTGAAGTAGATTTTGTGGGAGCCTGCAGGATGTGTGTCATTGGAAGTTTTTGAAAAAACCCTGGACATATTTCTGTCAGGAATGAGCCAGGTATTGCTGATCCTGTCTTGGTGCATGGGATCAACATGGGATGACTTCCTGCATTTCCTTTCAGATCTATTTTTCTATCAATCTGTGACACTGAAACATTTACTATGGAAAAGTAGTGGAAGTACTTTTATTCCATAGGAAGTATGGAGGAAAAACAGCAATGACCAGAACTTATGTTTAGATTTCACTGCTCACCTACCTTTCACTGGGACTCACGTGTTGCTTTCACCTATTGCCTAGAGTGTTAAAGCTGTGATAATGAATCAAATGCAATTTATTAATTAGCTGAACACAATTTTGTACTGATATAACAGAAGCGGTAATTAACATGTCTATTGAGAATTCATAAAACAGGATAGGTTAATGAGACACAAGTTTCTGTGCAGATCCTGAGATTTTTTTTCCATCCCATCGAGTAGACACTATAATTTCACAAGCTGTGTCGCTGTCTCTATTCATATCCTTTGATTTTTTTTTAATGGTCAATGCTATATGCTCAAGAGTTTTAAGAGGGTCTAGTAGTATGATAGTTGCTTTCTGGCTAGACACGGACATTCACTACTCTGTTTTCTAGCATTTTCCTCATTCAAACTGGTACCTAATGTGATTAGACATAACAAAGAGACTTTTTCCACCACCTGGATCTTCTTTAATGTCACTGGAGAAAAATATGGGACAAGAGACCCTTTTATACCAGCAGTCATTTCATATGTAGGTTCATTTAATCTGAATTAACCAATCCAATTAACCAAATTCATTTCCATTTAGTGCTTGAAATAATCCTCAAATTAATAATTTCTGAGAGTGATATCACTTGATAACAAAGTAATCTGGGATTACAATTGTCATGGAAGGAACAAAACAAAACTTGTACCCATCTCTGTCCCTCACTGCATAACCTAACCTTGTCCTGCACTACTGGGCTGTTCTGTTCTTCATTTCTGCCCCACTCCATTCCTTCACTGTGCCGTCCATAGAGCAGAACACAAATGGATAGTACCTGCAAGGCTGTCTTGCTCCATTAGTTCTTCCCTCCAGCTGCGGAGAAAGAAGGACAGAAAAAGGCTACATTTCTGCTTGGCTTGTGGCTCTCTTCTTCCAAAGAAATTGATGGATCAAAGCACGGCTGTCCCTGCTATGAGATGAGAGGGGATCTGTGAGTCTCTTCTGTGAGGAAGGAAGTGGTGTTAGGAACATGAGTCCTCCATGTGAGAGAGGATGTCCTCTTTGCCTGATCAGGTTATCTGGGAAGCACAGAGTTACTGAAAGTACTACAGAGGAGGAAACCCACAGGGCCATGAAACCCTACTGAGCCTCTGTTCAAAAGTTCAGTAAGATGCTGAGTGGGATTGTGTTACATGCCGATTTAGTAGTGCGTTAGATTCAAAAGATTCTCTACCTCTGAGAAGAAAATCTATTTTTTAGACTTTTAACATTACATAAGAATGCAGTTGACCACATGCCTGTTTTTCATATACCAGTAAATGATATGTATGCAGGTAAAATTGTACTTCTTCGACAAAAATCTGGATGCTCAAGAGTTGTTTTATGAGTCACCTGCTAGAAAAAAAATATACTCACATCATCACGGAAAAACTGATGCATCTGGGTAACAGGACCATATCCCAAGGAACTAACATACTTGGGGAACTCATACACAAAAACAGGACTTGAACTGTTTTGATTACAGCTCTATATAGTCTGCTTAAAAACTCCTCAATACTTAATCAAAGACATCAAAGAGTGTGGCTAGCTGACTAACACAGATTTGCACCTCAATTCCTCATCAAGGAAATGAGGAGAAGGACATCCTCCTACCATATTGTAAGCGGGCAAGCAGACACTATTCTACAACAGTGGAGGTACTCTGAGGCTAAAAATAGATTAGGGATCCTGTCAGTTCCAGGTAGGTTTATGGCAAGGCTGTAACTGTTCGTACCTAGTTAGGAGTAGTGAAACTCACATCAGTATAGCAAAATGAACAGTTTGTTCATATATCATAGGCAGTCTAAATGTATCTTAGTTGTTTGTTCACTTGTTTTAAGAGGCTTTTGAAGTACAATTTTTATTGAGTTCACATTTAAAGTGATTCAAGGATAAATGCAAAAGCTGTTTCCCTTTGCTAGTGATTCATTTTTGCCCATAGTTTTTGCTCCAGAGTGTTCCAGCTTTAGTTATGCAGTATCATGCATTATAAACTAATCCTTGGCATAAGAGGTCAGCCTGTAAATGGAGAGCATTAATTTGGTGTGTCAGAAAATGGCCACTTCCTCCTGCAGAATGGTAGTTTCAGAAATACTCTACTCAGAAGTATCGTCAGACATGGGAAGCATATGTTATACGGTGGTAATTATGGTATTTCTATTTGCTGTCTCTCCTGTGAAAATGCATGATAAAAAAATGAAGCATTATTTTTCATCAAGAGCCTTTATCATACTGTCCCTCTTGTACTAAATTTTAAAAATACAGCTACCACAGCTAGCTCCAAACAGTAAACATTTGGATGCAAGTGAAATATATTAAATAGCAATAATTGAAATTCATGTAGTTTGCTATACCAGAATGTGTTAATTTACAGTCCATTTCCATGATGAAGAGAAATATACTTCTGATTCTGCATTTACCATGGCAGTATGGATTAGGATGACACAACAAAATAATTTTTTTTTTTGTGCAAGGGAAACATCAGTGCTTTCAACTGAATTGAACACAGCAGCTTTACTTTAACCTTTCTGTGTGATCAGTGATGTTTTCTGCTAGCTAGGCAGTTAAGTGAAAATGTGAAAGCTTTTCATGAACCAAGAAAATGATTTTAGGAATCAAGTATGCAGATTTTTTACCTAATATTTAAGAAGATATATCTTCAGTGTTTCAGGATCTTCCCTAGTAGACAGCGATATCTTGTTATTATACTCAACATTAAACCAGCAATGTCACATGAAAAGAAAATATGAAAAATGTAAATTTTGCTTTTAGAGGAAAGCTTAAATCTCTCTCTCTCAAAAAAAAAAAAAAAAAAAAAAACAAAAAGCAACATGAAAAATATTTTTGATCTCTTGCACCCATAGTTATATTTTCACTCAAGTCTTCTCAAAGAAGACTGGCATGCTTACCTCCCACTTAAAGTAGTGCTTGGAGTGTGTCCGATAGATGTGCATAGATGGATTTGCCTTCGCCAACCAATAAATTATTAAAAAAAAAACAAAAGCATCTAGTAAGCTGGGCAAGAAGTGTTCTTAATTCCTCCAATTAATTTGATAACAGATGTGTATTGTGTGATGAGTGACTTAGTAGATGAGGGAGGACAGTGGATGTTGTCTACCTGGACTTTAGTAAGGCTTTTGACACACATCATAACATAAGCCAGCAACATGACCTTGTGGCCAAAAAGGCCGAGAGTATCCTGGAGGGCTATGCAGATGATTAACAGATTGAAGCATCTCTCTTGTGAGAAAAGGCTGAGAGGGCTGGGCCTGAGGAGCAGATGACAGTGGAGTGATCTTATCAATGTGTGTATATATCAGAAGAGAGGGTGTCAAGAGAATGAGGCCAGACTCTTCTCAGTGATGACCAGCAATAATATGAGAGATAACTGAAACACAGGAAGTTCCATATGATCAGGGAGGTTATGGCATCTCCATCCTTAGAGATATTCAATACCCATCTTGACAGGGTTCTGGACAACATGTACTAGGTTTCTCTGCTTGAGCAGGTGGCTTAAATGTCCCTTCCAACCTTAACCATTCTGTGGTTCCGTGATTCTGTGATTAAACACTGTCACTGCAGGAAAGTAAGAAACTTTATTTTGTAATGGATTGCGGAATTGACATGCAGTGGTGGTAGGCAATAAAGTGAAAAGTAGAACAGCCATTTTCCTAATAAATTTATATGCTGTAATCACCAGCTTCACGTATAAAGCAGGGAAGGTGAGACTATTAGATAGGGAGAATTTTTTTAAAGCATTTAGTTCAGTGCAACTTGTTGGTCATCTTAGTTATAGTTGAGAACTAAGCACAGTTCACTATTTCCATAAAATGTGTGACTATAAAACACATAGGCCAGCAGGCCTTCTGACAATCTGTCCCATGGAAACTATGAATCCAATTAATCCTAGCTGAAATTCATGAGCATAACACTAGGGGTAATATAGTTCCCATAGCCTTAATGGCAAGTGGCAGTCTTTCAGAAACAGTTGTCATACTTGCACTAAGAAGGGGAGAAAAACTCTTTGTCCTCACAGACTCTGCAGTCCAAAACATGGGAAGAGATTAAGCATAAAAGCCAACTTCAGTACAACTACCAGACATTGAGTCTCTCTTAAAAACATCAATCAATCAGACTGACATTTCCATTTAACCTTGTAAAACCAGAAGAGTTTTGTCCTTATTGGCGCTTAAGCAGGATCATCATGTGTGTACTCTTCTGCAGTTGAGGCATGGCTGTCATTTAACCCATTAAAAGACTAAAATACCCATCAGTTCCAGATGACTATTTCTGTGTGTAGATTGTGGAATTGCCTGTATGCTGCAGGAAGCCCTGTAGTCCATTCTGGCACTTCTATAGCTTCTAATGCACAAATAAGAAAGCTTATTTAAAGACTAGATTGCAGAAACTGGTTGGTTTGGAATCAGCTCTGAGCCCCTCAAAGAAAGATACAGTTTGGAAAAGGAAAGAAAGAAAGAAAGAAAGAAAGAAAGAAAGAAAGAAAGAAAGAAAGAAAGAAAGAAAGAAAGAAAGAAA
>JAVCKT010000919.1:0-21024 GCA_032273925.1 Rhynchotus rufescens | reverse complement strand
TTCATCTGTCAAGTTTTCTAATGTTTTATCTTAACTAAGTAACCAAAGCTAAATGATTTAATGTTATACAAAAGAAGTTATCCAGACATGTTCAGATGAACTTATTCAAAGGTCCCTAGCTCCCCTCTCCATTGATTTGAGACATTTACAAAACCAAACATATTATTGCTAGGCATAATCAGAAAATCATTTTCCCAGGCTTGTGCAAGGGAAGTACTCATTTCATGAAGATGCCTACTTGGGCACCGCTCGAAGTAAAACAGTTGGAAAAAACTAAAAATCATATGCTATAGTGCTAATTTGTAAAGGCTTATATAGAAAATACGATGCTTTTTAACATATTTTACACTGAGCACCAACTGTGCACTGCACACTTGCAAATACTCCCAAGGCATTGATATTCTCAACCATTTTGTTTTTACAGTTGAGCAATGTCTTTTAAGTGACTGATACATTGCAAGATCAAGAGCTACAGACAGATGAACACTATCAATGTTCCAGCCGCTTTTACTGTCCAAAACACATCATTCCTGCAAGCAAGCATCACTAAATGCAAGCAGACAATCAAATTATCCAATATCCAGAGCTCTGGAGTCCACCCACAGGCACACACATACAGAAGTGAGCAAGCAAACAAGCTACTCCTGTTGCACTGCTGTCAGGTCCTGTTACTAATCTCTTGGTGAGACACAAATCTTTCCTGAGAAGCAGACTTACTGGAGTCAACTTACAGGTCCTACCCGTGGCCTCCCTTCAGAGTTCAATACATTAGCAATTTATTGGTATGTTTTTCTGCCTTTCTAAAGCAGTTATCTTTAACTTGCCCCTGGTGAGACATCGTTAATGAAATACCATTTTAAAAATACCTTCTAAAGGTTTAAATCACAATGGGAGAGCCTCTCCTCTCACACGAGCAACGAGCCAGGCACATTTTAATTACACCAGCTCTGAAACTAGATCAAATGCTTAAAAAATACTTTCTTGGTCAGCAGAAAAAAAAGCCCACTATTTTCTTCTACACATTTCTCCTGAGAAACAAATACTCCAGTTTTTTTATTTTTTTCAAGCATGTTACATAAGCAACTTGCATTTACTGTAGTTATTTAGTCATTGCAAAGCAGCAGCAGCGCAAACCTGTCCAAGGGAAGACGTGGTGCTCAGCGGCAGCAGCACAGTGAACTGTTTGGCCAAGTGAGGTGCACCCTGCTCGCTCCTCACACAGGGCCGCTGGACCAAGTCTCCACCCTGATACAACAGCAGTCCGGAAATCAGTTTGTTAGAAATCAGTTTGTTTCTCCAGCTTTAGCAACTTCTGATATCATTAGCACTGGATTTGGAACAGAGTACCACCTCACACATGCATGCTTTGATGTTTGAAGATGACAGAGTAGAAGGGGAAGGAAAACAGCAAATCCCCATCTATAAATAGAAACACGATCATAGAAAGGATACGATGTTCAGCACCAAAACCAACATCAATCACATAGCAAGTGAGGAACTGAAGGAATGGGGACTGCCAAGCTTCAGATACCATTGCTGCAGCAGAGTGTGCAAAAAACCTCACCACGAGATTTCAGTGAAAAAGCACATGTCAAAATGTTGACATTGTTCATGGTTTCACAACAATGGTCTTGACAGTTTCTTTTTAAGGGACCAAAAATTCTGCAGAAATTATCAGTAGGGCTCTTCCTGTGCCCTAATAAGAGCACTGATTTCAGATGCTATTTAATACAGGCTGCCAGTTTTATGCAAAATAGAAAGCTGGGGATCCTACCAAAAAATTAGTTGCACAATATTGTACTTTAAAAAGGATGACACAAACAGTTAGACCATACTCACTAAATGTCAATTAACATCCATTTCCTACTTTAATGATGATAGCCTTAGGCCATTATAGACTTAGTAACTGTTTTCTATAAGCAGGTAACTGAAATAATGCATACAAATCTGAGTGCAGCAAAAATAGTAAAGAAATGCACTGTTATTCAGTGCAATTTCATAAGTTTTAAATACCACACATTATAGTAGATGCTCTATAGAGCATGTAATATATTTAATAAAAAACACTTATCCTGGAGAACACTGCAAAATGTCTGTCTCAGCACTCAAATAGTGCTTAGTATTAAAGGGGCACATTGTGAGAAAATATATCACTTAGCACTTGTTTCACAAAGTGCATGGGAACAGATAAAGTTGATATTTAACGGACAAAGGCTACAACAGAGATGGAAATATTCAAATACATGGGTACAGTAGAATCATGGGGATCACATAGTCCTACCTAAGCAGCATGTGAAATCCTACCTGGGCGCATACTCAAAACCTCCCTGCTATCAGCTCCCCTCCCTCCACCCCCTTATACCTCCTTTTATAGCCATTTTCCTCACTTCTGACAGTTGGTAACCACATAATATGATTCATCATTATCAGTAGCATTACTAGGCTTTAACTATGATTTAGGAATAAGTGTTCACCCAATGCTGAATCAGCTTAGGCATAAATTCACCAACATCTGAACAGGAAAAAGGGAGGTAATAGGCAGCTCTGCACATGTCGAAACACTGCATAAGGACTGCAGACAAGAAACTAATTCCTGGCATAAAACCATTACAGTCAAATTATTTCAGATGAATGCGGCTCCAGGTGCCTATTGATTACTTCAAGACAATCTGCACACTGAATATTTTATTCATCCAGTTTCTTATATATAGCTATTAAGATCAATGTTGAGGTAATTAAAAGTTTCATTTTCATACAATATCTCAAGGTGCTTTGTGCATTATAGTCAGTATCTAAAGCATGTTCAAAAAGAAAAATACACATGAATTTAATACCTAAGTTAACAGAAAGTTAGTGGAAAGGCACAGAACATTAGCATTAACTTTACTAATAGAAGCAATGATGTTAGAGGAACTCAAATCATGCACCAGACAGTCATGGTCAGAAATTACCTAAAGCACAAACAATAGTTTCTGAACTAAAGCTTACCATCTACAGATCTGACAAGAAACAGCAGATGGATCTGGACAGAAAGAGAGGGACATACAAGGAAGGGGGAGACAGAGCTGTCCAATGCAATAGTCAGGGTCATACTGGCACACCAGCTGCCCACCCGCCTGCCTCGAGCCCTCATTTCCTGCAGGAGCAAAGTTTGCCAGTTCTAGGGTTATTCGTTACTGGAGGACTGCCAACATCTCCCCTCTCCTGGGGGAGCTGGGAATGCGCCTACTGCATAAACACAGCAAAGAAAACTGCAATCTCACTCAAGTCTTCAAAAATACATCACCCATACCAACGGATCAAGATTTTACTCACATCTCCCTGTGTTTGCTTACAGACTCATTATCTGTAACCACATGTTCAGAAACAGCCCAAACTCAGAGGTCAATTTACTGTCCGGGACAGCACTGGATAGTTAGTGTTTCCACTCACCAGTACACACCCAAACAAAGCCAAAAACATGGGGAACCACTTAAGTACAGCATGATAACAGCCACTGACTTTGGGATTTAAAAGCACTAAAAAATATTTTTATAAAAACATAGCTACAAATAAGTTTACCAAATATTCCTAATATTTAATTGTATTTAACAGATACAAATTCATCTACTATGCTAGAAACTAGTAACTCTGACAGAGGGTGAGAGTAGCTCTTCATTCATTTTTTATTAACAGTTGTATCTATTACATGTGTGAAAGATTGCTTCAGCAGCTTACACAAGCCTTTTAAATCGGAATTGCATTCCAGGCAGCAGATGATACTCAGAGCCACTAACTTAATTCATTAGTTAGTGCTCTAGCCTTCTTATGTTTCATTTCTCAACTCAAACATATTATTTTTATCAAAAATAACACAGAAAAGTGCCTAGTTATCTGTTTCTTTAACAGTGTATTTAGTAGAGGGTAGCTAAAACCAACTTAATCACTGTGTAGTCTTTTCCTACACTACATGATACTTAAAAATGAGCTATGTAACTCATGTCCCAAAATGGATTCTGCCTTACACCCCTGAGGAAAAAATCTGCTCCCACCTGTATTTGTGATAGCTCATCAAGGATTTTTGATGGCAACTGGTTATTTCTCCTTTCACCTTAAGTCTATCTCGTGGAGATCTTAAGAATGCTTTGTAGACCAGCACACTAAATTCTGCTGTCCTAACTTTAGCTCCTTATATCTTATTTACAATAATTTTACTTTCTCTATAGAAACCAATTTCCTCATGAAAACATTGACAAAGCCCCATTCTATATAGTTGTTTATTTCAAAGTTTTATAGCTTGAACTTAGACACACACCAAGTTGTGAAGTTTCAGAAGTGATTTGAAGCATCTAACCTTTTAATTCAAATCTCACTTGGATAAGATTGATTCACATGAGAAAGTGAAATCTATTAGCATGTAAGACTATTTTGTCTAGACAGCATATATTTTGATCACTAACAGTAAACTGTAGCAGAGGTTATCTAATGCTTCTTGAAAGTATTTTCAATCCACAAAAAATGCACAAATACCTCAAATCACAATGAAAACTGTATTTTTCCAGATATCTTAATTTAGCCACTCTTGGTAGTCCTTTTCTGCACACTGGTCTTGTTTCATCAGTACTACATGCTATCTAGAGAGAAGTTACATAACATGACCCAAGAGATGTGCATTAAATACCTGAGAAAATTTCTGCCAAAGACAGAGAAGCCATTGAGCTAAGTGCATAGAAGAAATGAAGAGATTTTGAACACAATATTTTGATTGCAGTGAAACACACTGATTTGTTACAAATGTCAATTAAAAACCACTATGCCTTCCATGAATACTTCTGTTTCGTCTCTCCTGATGATAACTCAGGTTTAATAGCTCCTACAAAAGAGTGGCAAAGGTCGCCAACTTCATTGATCTTAATCTAAGCTTTCATCAAAAGGAAATCCTCAACTGATATTTTACTGTACAAGAGAACTTTCCAAGTGTAATCCCATCACTAGCATCAAGAATGTGCAAGCATTGCAAATCGCCAGTGGTGAGATTTAAAATACATTTCCACTTTCCATCACTTGTCACTTCCTAATGATGATGGGAAGTTATAGTACTCTATAGTGTTTAGCTGTCATTAAGTACAAAATGAGAAGTGTGATCAGTAGAACTGATTTTCTTTGAATAAATGCATAAGAACCAATTTTTACAGCCCTTGGGCTCTACCAACAATGGAGAGGTTTGACTTTTTAATTGAATTCAATCATTTTCTACCTCTCTGGGTCTGCATAAAAAAATCATTTTTTTTTACCCCAATTCTCAGAATAATCCCTCATAAGCACCAACAAGCAAGGATCCTGTTCCTTTTTGGACCATGCTCCAGCTGAGAGGTGCCCTGGGAGTCACGCCGAGGTTTCTGCAGCGCAGTGTGGTGCCTCCACTCCCGAGGAGCACCAGGGCACACGCTGCACTCCAGCAGGCTGTGTCACTGTGCAATGGCCACTGCAGGGCTGTCACAGGCAAACTGGAAAAGTTCTCATCTTTCACAGAAAGAAAATTAGCTCCTGCATTAGGTTTAGGAGTAACAAAGCCTGTAAAGGTAATATTTAAGCATCCTCATTTCCTATTCTTCTCTTAAATCTATTGTCCTGCTTTGCCTTTCCCGCAACCTTTAGGAAAAATCAGCTTACAGCATTCAGTAAATTTTCTACTAGAGAACATTACATTCTGAGAGTTAAGTTTATATTAAAATAGTTTTGCTTTGGGGACAGGGCAGTGGCTAGCCTCATTTGTTCTTGCAGATTATTAACTGAATCACAGAAATGATACATTTCCTAGGTCATTCAAGGTGAATGAACTTTAGATTTAATGCCTTATAGATGCCACAACACAAAACCCCTTCCAACAAATCATTTTCAGTGAATTATAACAAATTATATTGTGGAAGAAATACTGAGAATTAGCTTTAAGACCCCTTCTTTTCCAGATTCTGTGCTACATGCAACATGTAACAAGTGAAGCTCTGCACTGCACAGCAAAAAAGCACTGTATAATAGTACAAAATCCCAGAGCTGGAGAAACCCTTGACTGCCATCCATCGAAATGCTCATTTCCTCTCAGGCCTTTTTGCATCTTTTATTCTATTTTGCCGAGCCATACAGCTACAGCCTAAGATGCCCATTTGTTAGTTTCTGTGCTTTTTTTGTTTTGGCAATAAGGATACATATTTACTTCCTTTTCTTTTTACTCCTGAAGACCATGTGATTCGCTATCAAAAAATAAAATTGAGATAGCTGAGGGAGGAGATAGAAGTACTTTCTCAGCATAATGGAAAATAAGGAAAACTAGCTCTTTACTATAAATAACAATATGCTTTTCATGAAGATTATGCCATAGGAACCATCTCATCTCCAGGAACAAACATTTACACCTCCTTTTCAACAGATACATATGCCCTTCCATCCTGTCATCTAATATTGAAGTCACAAATTGCAGAGATGCAATTCTACATCCGATGAAATTAAAAACTGTTATTAAAAAGTATTTTTGGGTTTTGAAAATTTGTATCGACTCTGTATTATTCTACTGAATATCTGGAAGCTTGTAAGTTTGAGTGGTAATCTATTTTGATGCAAAGAAGCATGATGTAAAATTGAAACCAGAGTAATCAACTTTGACAGAAGCAAGACATTTACAGGAACAAGCAATGTCAGAGTAAACTGTAGATCTAAGCAATAGCTAATCAAACCTAAGAGGATTTACTTAATTAATCCTGTGTTGCACAGCTATCCAGATGGCTTTTCAGTCCAATCTATACTGTAACTACTTATTACTTACTCTTAGCTTTCTAGAAACAAGTGACATATCATGTAACAAGTTAGGTGGCATTACCTATTTCTGAACTGTTTTACTGTGCTATTGCATAAGCAGTCTACCACTACACTGCAAAAAACCTCTCAAATTCCTAACCATTTGGAACTACTACTTTTTAAATATATATATAATCACAAACCAAAGTTACTGTAAAAATAATTGCTTATATAGCAATTTTTGTTTTTAGAAGTTTAATGTAAATTCTGAAAAACAAAAAACCCACAAAACACTCTTGCAGATTTTATCAAAGGAAGAAAACTTTACAGGCAGACAAAAA
This sequence comes from Rhynchotus rufescens, assembly GCA_032273925.1. Taxonomy (NCBI): domain Eukaryota; kingdom Metazoa; phylum Chordata; class Aves; order Tinamiformes; family Tinamidae; genus Rhynchotus; species Rhynchotus rufescens. The sequence continues at coordinate 13,912 of JAVCKT010000919.1, read as the reverse complement.
ATGTATTGTCAAAGAAGTCCAAATGGCTACAAGCATGAGAGTTACTACAACTGATATACTTAAACTAACAAAGAAGCTACAGAATGTGGCAGGTGTGTGTCATGTATAGTTTTACAGTCTAAGTAATGCAAACATATGAAGAGATTAAAAAAAATAGATTAAGTGTTTTATAAGCTACTGCTAGACTACACTAGCCAGCTGAAGGCTTTAAATAATTTAATCCCTTCAGCAACTGCCAGTCCCAACTGGAACACTGAAACAAGGTCTGAATTCAGTTTGAAACCCAACAGGTGCAGTCTAATACTACCTCCTTAGTTCAGCCACTGATCTATGTTTACGCTTGTAGAGGAGACCATATTCTTAAATTCAGCAGGGCATTAGTCTAAGTGCCTCTAATTTTATCTCATCTTCTACTGTCAAATTTACTTCAGACACTACTCTTGCCTCCCTTCTACAAATGCTCTTCATGCCAGATGGAAGACAATTTTAAAAAAAGTTTTTCTTTAAATATAAGCCTACAATATAGAATAAGCCACATAAACTGAACATAAAAATACTGTTTGCTAGCTTTGGTTTTCATGTTTGAAATTGAAAGGAGTCTCATAGGAAGCAAGGAAGTTTCTAATGGCACCTTTATTTCTGCTAGTCTATTTGGACCCTTCTTTGGATAATCCAGATAATTTAAGTTGCATTTGATAGACACTTTCTTATTTTTATATAGTTCTTATTTTTGAGCATTTGCTAGTAGTACAAACTAATACATGAAGATTCCACTGCCCAAACTAGTAATTTATGAGCAAACTAAGTCAAAGTTTAAAAACAGTATTATCATGGTATTTTTACTAACAGTAATAGGGAATGCTTTTTTTTTGTTTTTAAGGTTATGGTCTCTTCTCAGGTTGGGCCCAGGCTAACAGAGCACAGCAGAATTTTTACTTTGTACATTACTTCCCATAGCAGTTCAACGGCAAATCTGCATTATTCAGAGGCACAATGAGGGAAGATCCCTGCTTCCTTGCCTCTTTCACTCAGGCAGCAGAACTGGAAGGTGCTCACAGCATGAATTCCCCTTCCCTGCACTTTCCTGCAACCTGGGGCACATTCGTATCTGAGATGCAGTTTTTTCCTCCCCTCTCAGGCAATTAAACATGTTGGGCATATGCAAAAGAGGGTAGTATTATCTTCTAATGCAATTTCTTTTTAAAATTTCTGCATTCTAGCACTGTGAGCTACTAGAGTTAAGACAACTCTAATAGAAGATCATAACTCAGTGTCACTCACTCAATGAATCCTATAATATACCATGCAGGTAACATCAGGCTTATGAAAGTGAAAACAGATTAAGCAAGCACCAAAACAGAAAGCATTTTTAAATGCCAGGCAGCTCAGAATATTAATAGCTGGCTAGAAAATGCTCACACATGAAAAAACACAAAATGTCATCTTACAATGACAAAAAACATTGAGAATTTGTATCCACCAGCACAAATGTAATACCTGCATCAGCACATGGACAAACAATAGCTTTGAATAACCTTATTAAAAGTATGTTTGAAATCAGACAGAACACAATTACTTTCACAGCTTTGTACACATAGAATACAAGCTTTAATAATTAACAAGCTCTTATGTCAAGCAGTTTCTAGAGTCTTCATTCATTCTTTTTAAAGCTAATTATTGAACTGGATAAATTTTCTTACTGTTTCATAATTCATCTTAATGTTGATATTACTATTTTCATTTTCTCTGCCCTCACTTGTACTTTAAGGTGCTGAATGAGTTGTTGGAGCACAGAGTATAACTTACAGATATAAAGCTAGCAATATGAATTTGCCCATTAGTTTATGCAAACCTGAAGCTTAAAAAAGGCATGCTGTGGAGAGACTATCAGTGGTAATAGCTGTATCCTATTAAGAAAGCTTAAGTAATATTTTCCTAATTCAGAAATTCACAAGTTTTGTATAAACATTTCCTTGTCACAGAAATAATCAGTGTAAAAACTCCCAATGTAGTCTTCTGGAAGCAAGAGTCTGCTTAATCAGATCATTATTAAGTATAATAGATATGATACTACAATGTAGAAAAAAAGCATGGCATTGCAGAAAATGTACTAAAACACTACCTTCCCTCCACTAGTGCAAAAAGTAATGCTTTTATGAACGTGCTCGGTCCCAGAGGTACCCAGTAGGAGAAAGTATAAGCTACTGTAATGATATAGACCTAGAAACCCAAAGTTAGCCAAGCACCCAAAAGTTCGTTAGATCTCAAAATATTAATAGGTTATTTCAAATACCGGGCTTTTTCCTTCCTCCTCTAAAGTTCACTTTATTATTATTATTCACTTATTTACTAAGATTAATGTTTAGAAAGAAACAATAAAGCCAAACTCAGACATTTTTCAAGAAAGAAGATTCAGAGAAAAAACACAACCAATATAGAAAACTTGGGAGTCACTGATGTGCCACTTTTCATTAGAGGGCCTTGTAGCCTATCCTTCCTACACCTGGTGATTTAGTAAGAGATAGAGTCATCTCTATCCTTCTCATCATCTTGCTGGCAACATTTGCCCACAGGTGTTAAAAGCAGGTGAAATTAATACTCCTCCTCTTGCCTAGTTAGTGTAAGGTGCACAGCACTCCTAGCAGCTTTTCTCCTACCTCCTGCATTTGTACAGAAGCCAGACACAGTCTGGCCTCCATCTAAAGCAACACTCCATGTCCACTTCTCACTCCCTGTCAAGCTATTTCTTCATTCATTGCTCATGTGTCTGCAGGAGAGCACTGATACAAGTCAGAACATGGTACCGCTTCCTAGAGGCAGTCACAATACTAATGGACACAGCAGAACTCTCCCTCAAGGTTCTGTCCAGGGCCAGTATTGCTGACCTGCAACATTTCTGGTCCTCCAGTCCTGGGAAAATTCCAAACTATCAAGATGTGGTGACACAGACATGCTCCATGCACACTGCTTTGCTACACTGCATCTCTCCTGTTATTACACTGGGACTGTTCCAGGCAAGCTATTGCCTGGCTATCTAATCTGGGATCTCCTTTAGAGGATGGAACACACTTTGCCCTTGGCTAAGCAGCAATTCTCCATGTTCAGCCTTTGCTTGAGATGCATCACAGGCCCAGGTGCAAGGCCAGAGCACCTGACACAGGACAGCTTCTGTTGAGGGGAACACCCTGCCCACCGCTGTATCTCCTTTGAGCTATCTCTCAATACTCTCAACTGCACAGACACCAGCAGCAGCAAGACTGACTTCTCTAGAGATGCCTGATTTCATGGAAGATATTTTGCCCAAACTAAAGGGCTGCTCTAAATTGTCAGATAATAAATAATGTCTGCTTTTGTACAGTTTCTTCCACATTTGCAACTAACTTTTCAAATGCACATCCCCGTATTTTAGTAGGCAAAATTTGTCAGTAATGTGCAGCATAGACAGATTCAGTTCTGGCCTACTTTTGTCATTGTGAACTTTATCACTAATCCTTTGAAGTCATTTGTAAACTTTGCATGCTTATAATACTTCTGTAGAAAGAGTACCTGTTACTAGACTTATTTTAAGGATACTGAAAATAAGATTATTAAATCATTTCCTACTTTGTGCTCTCACCTTATGCTCGTTCATCTCAGTACGACTGTCTTCTTGCAGGGAAATTAATAACAGAACTAACATTTGTCAAAGTGTGGTTTTTCCTGTACCACCTTCAGAAGAAAAGGTTAGAAGGTAACGCTAAAAATACCTCTGTCACTTCACAGACATGGTTAGTTGTGTCCTAGTTATTGTGATAATTAATCTCAATGTCAAGCAGCAGCCCCTCTAGAATTAATTCACCAAATCTCATTCATAATGACATATGCAACTGGAGTAGCAGTTCACATTCAGAATTGCGTTGTGTGACAAGAGTTATTACAAAGATCAATCTATTCTGTGCAATTGATGCATTTTGACAGTTCTGCTGCCTGTACTACTAGCCATCATTAACAGATGCATTACGCAGAATGTCCAGGATGTACCTTCGCTCATTAGACTTTATAAGGAAACAGAACTCATTGATTACATGAGCTAACCCTGCCTGTAGACGCCTCTCACTGTGACAAAGCACACCAGATGCTTACTACAAATATTGTCAGCAACGGACTAGAACCAGGTTTGCATCCACTGTGCATACTAGAACACTCATGTGATCTCTGAATCTTTGCCTCGTGTCCAGGTGGCCTTGGCAAGCTGTCTGCACACAAGCCAGCAAATCCTGACTGTCACAGGGGCAAGCAGCAAAGCCCTGCCAGAAAACAGGCCCACACTGAATTTTCCTGAAAGCAGCAAGTCTTGGTCACTTGCAAAGCAGAACAGCAAAACAAAATCTTCCAACATTTAAAATCCAGCTTCTTCTGTACCATTAGTATTAATAACACTTGAGATTATTTCCTCATTTCCATCCCCCCCCCAGCATTTCCATTTAATTCTATTTCAAATTCTGCAAGTAGAGTTTTAATTAACTTGGACTTTTGGGCATTAAATGATTCTGAATTATCCCACCTTCTGGGAGATGATTAAAACCCACTATTACCAACAAAAACAACACTGAATGCTTGTCAACCATGTTAATTATTCAATTAAAAATATGTTGGAGTTGTCAGCAGGACATTTCCATTTCATGGTTGGTTAACAGCATTTTTTAAAGATTCTTCTAAACTAAATACACTGTTTTCAGAGCCAATCTTTCTTCCGAATCTACATATTGGTAGGTACAAGTATAACAGCTCAGACAGAAATCACTCAGTAGATATAGACACTTGTCTCAGACACCTCAGCTAAGATGAAGCTCCCAAATGTACAACCCCCTTTCTGCATTGTTTCCCTACCACCTACACCTTTCCTCATGCGTTTGGGATAGGATACATTTAGTCTTTACCTAATCTTATGGACTCAGGGATGCTCCACATGTACTGTTCAGATGCTTCCTGCTTCAGCGTTTAAACACCTTTACGATCATGAAGGCAATTTATACTTTTATCAAGCGATCAGGCTACCGAGAATTCAAAGTCCGTAGAGATTTCTTTTTCTAGTACTTTTGTGCTTCAACTGTTATTTCTCATCCATTTTAAACTTTGCTTTTGCATTCACAGTGCCCATGTGCTGGCTCAGTCTTGCTACAGCCTGAAATGAGTTGCCAGCTGAACTGGCAAGAAAATTTAGTAACAGGTGGGACAGTGGCCTAGAAAAGAGCTCTTTCAGGCAGACATGAAAAACACAGCCAATACACTAACTGAAATAGGCCTCCCTCCAGCTCTTTCAGCTCAAGTTCATGTATGCCCCCATACTCCTTCACCAGTGCAAATAAAACTCTTAAAATGATATTAAAAAATCTAGATGTAGGAACCCAGAAAAGGAATCTTCCATTTTCAGGAACCATTTGTGACACCTATGGAACTCAACAGGTAAAAGTGCCAGACAGCATCCAAGAACAGTTTGCCAGAGATCAGCTACTCCATAAAGCACCAGGACAGAGAGAACTGTCTTACCTCGACATTATCAGAACATTTCATCACTACAAATATAGTCTAGAACACAGACTGAATTGCCTCTGCTACCTTATATAAGCTACTTTCAAACTGAACAAGGAGCACACACACAGTTGTGAGGCAGGAAAAGAGCAAAGAGCTTCTTCCATGAGCATAGGGCACACACAGGAAATCCATCAGTTCACAGTGCCTCATAACTCCAGTTACATTATCTGTCCATCTCACCAGCAAGGGTAACATTACTGATCAAGTTCAAAATAGACTCCGGAGGACAGCACAAAGTGTAAGCAACTATGCAAGATGCAAATGAAATGAACCAGTGATTACCCTAAGAAACCTGCCAAATGTACATGCATCTCCCTCTTATTTATTTTTAAAGTGTGCATATAGGCATTGTGCTTTCTATTTTCAGGTATACCAACATCTGCTATACAGACAAAATCCAGCAAGGTTAGACAAACAACTATATGTAACTTCTGACTTCATATCCAAGAACTGTATCTGCTGCCTATCTCTAGAGACAGTCCTTTCATTTGAGGCTAACCAAAAAAGCTCTACTCCCTGTCTATTCCTAACCACACAAATTTAGCACACTACCAAAACAATCAGAACTTCACCTGTTTGGAGCAGCCAGTTGTGCCCTTCCTTGGGCCACTCCACACCTCTGTGAAACTAGCAGTTACAGAGCACCAGGGCTCTATCTCAAACAGAAATTGCTCCTTCCAGCTTGCTGAGCAACATTTCCAACCTCTCTATCCACAGCAGCTAAGCAGGACACAATAACAACAGGAAAACTACCTATTTAAGTGGTCTTTTTATACACCATTTCTGTCCCCATTTTCTTTTCCCAATTGTATAGGGTCAAAAAAAATCTGAATGTACAACCATGCCTTGCATGTCCATCTGCAGATGCCTGACACACCCCACTGACTTGTTGTTACAGGAGTTGTAGAGCTGTCTGTTGCCTCAGTAACAACTCCTACACGAAGATACTTGAAGTAACCAGGGCACAATTTAATGAGTACCACAGCACACAGGCTGTAGTCTCAAAGCTGCTTGAGTAGAATCTGGGAGGAGGCTGTTTACTTATTACCTTGACATTCACAAAGAGAATATAAAGCAGACACTGAAACCTATGATACACATGCAAATTCAAGTGCTGTGCAAGGCAATGAGACAAATTATTCACAGAAAGAACAAGAGATCAGAGTATGTGTACTGGGTTTGGGCTTTTTCTGCCTTAAGTATCACATATATTTCTTTTTTCCAGTTATATTACCCTGCCTGAATCCAACTTTCTGTTACAAAGTAAAGACATCAGGAAACTGAACCAAGAAGAAAGAAAAAGGTTTTATGAGTCTTTATGGATAACAGGAATATCCTGCAAAGAAAAAATCCCAGCCCAGTACCCTCTAGGCTATTGAAGTTTTACATTTCCCAAAACAAATGTTGGATTTTGTTTGCCAAATGACAAAAAGAGCTAGCCTATAGTAAAGCATCACCACTGGCAAGCTGCAAGCATACTGGCAGGAGCAAACCAAGACAACAACACAAAAAGCACAGCAGATGTTTTATAGAATACCAGAAATGGCTGTGAGGGGATTCTCAAAGGCCAAGTTTGAAAAAAGTCAAAGACACAGGCCTATATTTTCTGCTGTTTTAGACTCTTTGGTCTTTGTAATTGGGACCTCATTTATAAAAATGTATATTTTCCCCGAGACAAACTGGTCCTCCCACACATACTTTTTTTTCTGGAGGTCAGGAAACAGACAGAGGCCAGACAGACAGCTCATGCTGACTTTGCGATCTTTTCTAAAGGGAACATTAAATAGTCAGTTCCCAAAGTGATTTGAAGGACCAATGGATGTCAAAAATACACTTCCTCTGTAACAACTACAGCATCTCTTCACATCTGTAAAATAACTGTGAAAGACAATGGTATTCTTGCCATCAGTGACTAAATGCAACAGTTTAAAGGACTGAAAGACCTGATACTCACAAAAACATTGCATTCAAAAAAGTCACTACCTTGATCATAAAGTTCTCCATTTACCATTTAAAGCTCTGCAAATTATGCCACCTACAAAGTGGGTCTGAACCTTCTCTTCCCTTAGTAACAGCTCTCCCAGGTCTGGCTGTTGTTTCTTTTATAGTATGTTTTTCAAAGTAATCTGCAGTTCTAAAAAGTATTAATTCATTAGAATTAATTTCTTTAATTAGAGCTAGTTTTGACTGTAAATTTGCAGGCTGGTTCAGGAGTGGCTATGCTCTGAATGAGGATAAGCAGTCGGCAAATTGTTTTTCCTTTATGAAGACATACTTTGATATGTTCAATTTAGATTCAGTTTCAAATCTTGTAATCTTTTTATACAATCTGCCACAGAGCAGGCAAAATAGGGCTATTACTCTTCCTTACAGTGATAACCTTGTGGAATTGAGCTTCTCCCTTATTTCACAGACTTGATATCAGCTTTAGCCCTCAACAGGGTTCATCGTTAGTTATTTTGCTACTACACATGAAATTTTTTTTCAGTATGTGTCCCTTTTTAATAGGAGCAAACTACATTACCACCTAAAGAACTACTCAGAATGCCAACTAATGAGAAGGTTCTTTTATTTGCAGTAAAAGAGCTGAGCAACTCCTATACAGAATATTCCATTGTTAAAGTGCAGATCACAAAAGATAATTTTTCTGATTTTTATCACTTCATAATTGCCTAAAATATTTCCTTGCCATTTTAACTTCAGAATATAAGAAAATGTATTTATTCAAAGTCTTTTGGAAATATGAAAGCAATTGCTTTCCTTCAATACTACCTTTTTAGATAATCATTTATGAATTAAAATATTCCTCAAGCAGAAGCTAAAAAAAACCTCAAACTTATCTTTCATTGATCTTTTTGCATTACTGTAATTTCTCAGTCATCTTCAGTTCACTGCCACTCAGATCTTTTACTTAAACAAGAGGCCAACTTACAGTAAAGCTCAATCAGATAGCTCTGAGACAACGTTATCACCTTAGATGTAAGTCACTGATGCCCCACATACAGTAACAGCTCAGTTTATTTTCTAAAACCACGTCACACAACCCAAGCATGAGAAGAATATATAAACACCACCTTGAGTATCTCAAACAATGTTAGCCTAAATAGCTCCTGAAGGTTGTCTGACTGTATTTTTACATTAAATATTTTTAAAAGGCTTAAAAGATAAATTTCCACCTTCAGGACTGAACTTCACTCAGATAACCTTATACATGGGTTTCATGGGTGCTTTTTTTGAATGCTGCTACCACCATACTAGAGTCTCCTTTTTAATGGGTTAAATATAAATCAAAATGAAAGAAACACAGCTATAAAAGAAACCACAGATGCTTCCAAGTCTTCCAAGATGTATGCAGATATAAAGATAGATGTTTAAAAAAGTTGTGGCAACTTAAAAAACGCTTTGAATCTAACCAGTTGGTTCTCTCAAGTAGCAGTACTTCTACACAAATATTAACAATGCTTACATTTTAAACTCTTAGGAGATGAAAAATCAACTTTAGCAGTTCTTAATCCACAGTTTTACTCTGAAGACTTTGAAAAGATATGCTTTCAAAAATTATCATGATCATAAGGGTCAGTCCGCACTATATTTAAAACAGTGGGGCTTTTTCCTCAGTACTTCTTGGTACTAGTTTACATTTCTCTCTGGGTTCTCACATTGACACATACAGCAGTATTTTTCCCCCATAAACCCTAATATACTTGAAAAAGAGAAGATACATAATGACTAATAAATATCTTCCATGCTGGTATCTAGTTGAGAGAGCACCAGATACTGTATGGAAAAACATGAGAAAGACTACAAATTTATAAGTGGATGAATTCTCAAAGCAAACACAAAAGGGAGGAATAGAAAAGAAGAATCATTGTGAAAAACAGCAGGTAACTGTAAACATAGGGTACTACAGAAGTGAGTCATACAGGAAAGGAGAAAAAGTGAGATTACCTTAAAAAGATAGATCAAATACCCAATTCATTAAGCCTTTTATCTACCCTGACAAACACAACCAGCCAAACCAGCTGTCTTTTAGCTTTTCTAAACATCACTACATCCTTTGATGAGCAAATAGCTAACCTAGACACTATTACAGGTTCCATCCACCAGTCTATCACATGTGCATGTTACCATCGCTTAGCTTCCCATGCTCCCTGAATGCTTTTCCCCCCTCAGGCACTACAAAACAAGCTATCACATCCTTTTCTGCATGAATGTCTTTCCACAGCACCACAACACTGTTGGTAATTCCTAGGCTGCTGCCATGTTCCAGGTCTTTACAGCACTAGACAAATAGAGCTGCCTGATTCTAAATCCTGAGACTCACAATGTCACCATATACTATACTATTTCTTATGCTTGAAAGGAATTGAAAAAAGTTCTCTGTTCACCTGTGGGGTCATGGAACATAAAAGAGGGCAGCAACGCTAGTTTCTCAGTAATAACCTAGTTAATGTGGTGGCAGGCTGTTACAGGAGAAATGGATTCTGTACCCTGTGATTACTGTGACTGAGACCCCTTGTTCTTTATAGACACGCAACACCTCTGCTCTGAGACAGCAGTGGGAGTTTCAAAAGCTGCTTTAGAGCTGAACTACGTGGACACTAAATTAGGAGCAGCTTTATAAGACTTCAACTCAGAATCATGAGCTGAACCAGTTGTATGCTTATGGACTAGTGATTCTTACATATGCTATATTTCCCTCGGAGACATAAGCAACACAGTAAGTTTGGGTGGAAACAGATTTAATTAACAGCAGGTCTATAGCTTTTACTATTTATGCAGATTTACAATAAAGTCCCCTGCTATTTCAAGCATCCAAATAAGAGCCTGAGGGCATATATCTACCATTCTGTGAAAACAATTTCACCTAAATTGTTTCAAACGTGCTGGCAATAGGTTTGGAACAACTGTTTAAATAGGCAGTGGGATTAACAAGGTAATTAATGTTGAGATTATTGCCCATATTATTGTGGAATTTGAGTGGATGGAATTCACAAACTGGAACACATATATCCTCCTATGCCCAACACTTCTAAAAAGTTATGTAATTAAAAGTAAACTAAAAGAAAAATAGCAGGATATGCACATCTCAAGTCAAATCTGCATTGAGATTCTGTTTCTCCATACAGTGAAATGGATATATACTTCTGATATATACCAGCCATTGGTTTGGTCTTTCAAGTCACCAAGTCCAACAGACTGAAACTGCTGCAGGAAGAATAGAAAGACTGTTGTAATAAAGACAGAGTGCTCCATTTGTTTTTCAGATAGACAAACAAATATTAAAAAACAATGGGGCATATTTTCTTGTATTAATTCACTGCAGGATCATTCTACTCTCATTTTAGCAGTGTGTGTAGATACATACATGCAAGAGTCCAATGTCCTAACTTTAGGAGTAGGAAAATATTACAAGAACTGCTCGTGGCATGACTTGTAGTTTGAGTTGCCCTCAATTTCAAGGCTTGCAATTCCTCATCACACAGCAAGAAGTCAAACTACATAGGAATATGTATCATAATGAAGGAAGAAATTGTTAAGCAATAAGCTGTCAAATGAAGCAAGGGCAAAAAAAGAGCCCTTTTCTACATCATCTTCTTTGCCCAGACATTAGTGTTCAGGCTCTGGGAAGTTACTGCTTAGAACAAGAGCCAATCAATAAACCTAACTTCTGTAGCTTTTCTCTTCCCTTTCAATACACTATTAATATGAGATTACTTTTCTAACGCAAACACTTATCAAAGTGCCAAGACAACACAAACAGAAAAGGCACAAGTGTGCCATGAAATGAACTGGAATGCAAAATCTGCTTTAAATACCATCAATACGTAATTAGAGCTGCCTAAAACAATACTTGAGGTCAACATTCTAAAAAGGATTTCTTTTACATTTATGTAGAGACATTTCCTTTAACTAAGACTTTAGAGTGTGATGTTATTTTAGAAATAAATGAAAACCAAAGGAAGCTCTACTTTTGCATGTGTTATTTGAGCTGAATTGCCTTGACTGAGGTTAAGAAACAGTAACTTGGCTGCTAGCTGTAAGTATAGCTAGAGGAGAGAATTTAGAGTGTCTGCTTACCTTTCTGTCCCTATTTAATATTACCAAAAGATGGTGTACATCTAACACCATGTTTTTAAAAAACTAGAAGATATAGCTCTGTCGATATAAAGCACAAGTTGTTATGAAAAAGGGCCCTGGCACTGTTTGTTGACATCAAGTGCATATTTAACTACTTGTGCAAGCTAATCACCATGGTACCCAAATGCTTTATAGATATGTATGAAAACACAATCCTTAAATCAAAGTGTATGTAATCTGTCAAGGTAAATTTACACAGGGATGAACTCCAAGGGGGTTGTTATTCCAACTGCCACATGCAGGCCTAAACTTGGACTAGGTAACATCAGTGGTATGAGGGGGAGGAGTACACAGGAGTGAGAAATTTTTATTAAAATAAACTTTGATAAGCAAAAACTGACAACAGCTGAGGCACAGACAGAACTGTAGCTTAAGGGAGGACCCAAAAAATTCAGTAGTAATATGCTTTGAAGCTGAATGTGCTAACACAAATGGGAAGAGAAAGTGCAATTGCTCTTCTAACACAAGGAGGGTGCTGCCCTTCCCGAGGCTCAATAAGTCAAGTCTACCTCAAATATTGAAACAAGCCAGGTATCGCTCCCAGGCTTCTCAGCGTTCATGATGTATTAGGAGCACAAAAATCAAGTTTTGTTTCATAACAGAAGGAAACAAACTTACAAAAAAGCAAGATTGATTCTTATGTAAACCCTTGTTTCCTGGAGCTACACTTTCAAGCAAAACATCAAACAGAGTTGCATAGCAACCTCCCTACTCCCTTATAGGTGGGCTGGTTCACCAGTTCTACCTTTCCAGTTTCCCTGGGCTGCACAAACACAGCATGTCAATACACAGGCTTTCTGTTCGCAGGGTGAGCTTCCCACTTTGCAGGGTGAGCTTCCTACTTTGCTTAAGAAAACAACAGTGCTACTCAAAACAGCCTGAGGTAGAAACTTGTGATTTTTTTTTATGTATTCCAACATATTCTGAAAATGAAAAATATCTAACATCCTGTAAACTTAATTTTCTGTCCTGGTCATGTGATTTGATCATTCAGCTAGGCAGAATGCATGCAGGTGTAAGCACCATGCCTAGTCAGTTTTTGTTTACAAACCATCACTAACATTTACTCTAACTCCACAACTGAGGCTGAACACTGGCATGCAAAAATTGTGCCACACCAATTACAAATATGCCTTGCCCCACCTCATTTTGTTCTCCTTTTTGTTTGCTGACTGCTATGCTCAATAATGGGACCTTCCCTCTTTTGATATCCATTCATCCTTTGATGTCCATATTTTTCTTCCACATCCTTCTGTTTTAAACTTACTACTCCTCTTGAATATTAATATCGTTAAAAACAGGATGTGCTTTTCTTGTAATACAACAAAATTGAAATACTTAAGAAATAATTCATTTTTGCAAGCTGTGACTCATAGTAGGACTTAAAAACACTTCTGATGTCAAACAGTAGCACAGCAGGAAAGAGTCCTGTAATCCAGGAATAAAACAATCCAAAGTTAGTGCCCTAGCATTTTCTCTGCTGGGCCACTGCCAGGTCTATGTTGCTCATGTCCTTCTTGCTCCAGTTGTAGAGCAGCAAAGCAGTGCTTGCCTGCCACCTCCTGGGTGAGCCACAAGGCTGGAGACAGAGCAGACACATCTGACAGGGACAATATGCAGAAAAACATCTGTACCACGCTAATGGTCATCAAACATTTTAATTACTTTAGAAGTATGAGTTACAACATCAAACATTAAAATTTGAAAGCATTAGAATTATAGTGAACTATGTCACTGTGTCTGTACACTTGTTTAACTTATCTCCCTAACTCCAATGTATTTATGCTTTCCTTTGGATCTCACTACTTCAGTGCACAGACAAATGGCATTATCCAATATATCTTTTTATCTTCAGTCTGCAAATTGAGTTTTCCTAGAGGTTTCTATTTTTCTGCCTGGAAATTCTGTCCAGCAGGCTGTTACTCCTGCTCCCTTTCTGATATTCAGACCCTTGGAGACAGCATTACCAGCCAGCTGGAAGGCATCCAGGAACACCAAAGAAATGGCTGCTGGATATATGAGATCTACTGTGCATGTACTGGAGAAGTGATCTCTGTACATACTATACACTCAATGCATTGAGGACATGTTGACTCGCTGCATATATAGCATGAATGATACATCCACATGTATCAGTCCAGAAATCTTGCAACAAAAAATATTCACACTGTAACCCTGTCTCTGAGGGTATTCAGTT
>JAVCKT010000916.1:0-16482 GCA_032273925.1 Rhynchotus rufescens | reverse complement strand
TCCAATGTACATTTAAAATTATCTAAAACATTAAGTTGTTTTGGCTTTTTGTATAAAAAAAAAAAAAAAAAAAAAAGTAGATTTTATCCAAAAAAAAAAAAAAGTGTTTTATTTTTTTTTTGAGTGGAAAAAGAGAGGTGGGTGTTTAAAATATAATGTGAGCATCTTAATCTGCTCTCATTTATATCATCAGACTCCAATGAGAGTTCTGGGAGTGTATAGACTTCCAGCAAGAGGGAAGATCCTATAGATGTCGGTGTATATATAGAGTGACTTTGGATGCTCTCTAATTCTACAAGAGAGGATACTGGAATTCCTACTGGTCCCCTCTCTTCCTTTTTCTTGGCTGGCCCTGCAGCTATGTTCCTGATAGCGATATAGTAGAAAACACCTTGCTGTACTTCTCTAGGGAGCCAGAGGGAGAGAAAGAGGTGGAGAAAGAAGTATTTTAAGGAAAAAAAATCCCTCTTTTCTCCTGGTAATATGACAATTCTCACCTCAGTACACCTCTCTTCCACAATGACCTGCTGTTTTGCACAGCTTAGCATATTCTTACAATTCATTCACAGCAGGCATATTGAATGCTATAAGTGAAACCATGGGAAATTTAACATACATTTAAAGAAGTAGATCCCATCCTATTTCACTTGTTCACTCTTTGTGGCCTGTGTTGACGATCTTTACCCTTCACATTTGAAATTCAGCATGTTGAGAAGAACGTAGTGCAGTGTCAAGAGTTTCCCCTCAGAAATTTCCTTTTCATATATTTGTTCTATTTAATCTAGGAATCAGAACATTTCCCTGTGTTGTATATTTGTGAGGTTTTCTGTTTGAGGAGGAAATGAAACAGCCCTCTGTGAGTGAGATACTTTTGATGTGTTACGAGAGAGTGATGTGATTTTATTGCCCTTCAAGGTATAGTCCTAAAGCTCAAACTGTGTATGTGTGTGCTGCATCATTTGCCTCTGTCTCTGCTGTACATCATTTGCAGTAACGATTTCCTTGCACTGTAACAAGCTTTCTGCTTTGCTTACCCTGAATAGCCCAAAGCAGCTTCAAGACAGTGAACAGCAGCTCTGCATTAACGACGTATGAATTAACACGTAAGTGCACACTGCCTTTAGATAAGACTCTTTGTAATGGTTTGAAATACATGATAGGCAAATTCATATGGTTCTTCTCAGTGGATCTGGCAGAAATCAGCTCAGATTAGTGATTATGCTTCCTTGAATTCCGCTTTTTTCTTTAAGCCTTTGTTTTTCCTGCATCAAAAAAAAAAAAAGAGATTGATAATGTAAGTAGATAACTTGTAGAAATATGGCTATTGGGAAGGTGAAGCTTTATTGACTCTAACATACCACTATTATTGATGCTAAATGACTTTTGATTTGCTTCCTTCATATTTCACAGTCTGACTGAGTTTAATGTCACATTAGTTGTGTCACATTATTAGTCCTATGATTTGAGCATTAGGATGCTCAGGCGTTCCATGAGTATGAGGCCAGTTTAGAGAGGGCCCAATGAATTTATGTGCATCTCCAGAAGTGTTTTCAAATGGAAATGAATAAAATAGCATTCGACAGAGTTAAAAGGCAAGTTGCTTTGTAGTAATGATGGTTCACTAGATAGGTTTTGCCCAAGGCTTTTGAGTTACAGATTGTGATGGGCTAAAAAACTGAAGCCCTATCCCAACTGAGATTGCATGCATGAACTCTCAGATGTTCCATTTTCTTCCACATTGAGTTGGCACTGAAATCTCCCTTGTGGCTTTTGATGGCAGCAATCAAAATTTCCCTGCACAAGTTGTCCAGTGCTGTAATCCCAATCAAGAAGTCTGTATCACGCATTATATAATTGTTTTATTTATGGGCTGGCAAAGAATTAGTGATGGATCAGATGTCATCTTCTGTGTACCTGAGACCAAGGAATGCTGCTGGGAACTGTCAGCTACACGAGCAGAACAGTTGTAAACCATTCCACAAAACTGAATCTAGAAGGACCAGTATGGCCAAGTTTATTGAACCTTACTGAACCAATGACAAGCTGTCAGCCACAGAATTAAGGGTAGAATGTGATTCATAGATAGTTGAGAAAATTATTGGCAAAGAGGGAAATTTAGACTCCTGTCCATGCATGCCTAAATAAATTCAATGCTGATTTACATAAAGCAATTTCTATTATTGATCTCTCTCATACTATAATTTCACTGTTAAATATTTTAGATGATAAATATTTCTGTTAGAATTGATTCTTTCATCCTGTGCATGCAAATCCTGAAGCTGCTCAGCTGTGGCCTCCCCTAATGACGTTGCTATGATTTTACTCCACCCCTCCCTGCATCTATTAATTACCCAAATACCGTAGGGTTTGCTTGCTTTTCTTCACGCTGCTTTCACTTTCCCATCTCATCTGTCAGTGCGGTTTTCTATATGCCAGCAAAGAAATTGGATGTCTAGTGGCCAAATGGAGTCCAGATTTCACATTCTCCTTTCTCCTTGTGAGTGATGTTTAAATTGTGATCACTTTGAGGGAGCAAGAGGTGCATGCAGTAAATCAGAGGGCACTACTGGCTCTCTCCTGCACATCCTCTGCACCCTCTCCAGCAGTGAGGCTCTTGAGCACTGCAGTTGCTAGAGGGCTCTCAGGTTGAGAGCCTCTAGGCTAAGGAAAGGCCTGAAGCTCCATTGCTTCCTACCCATAGAGAACAAAATGAATCCACGTGTTGAACATTAAGAGCAAAGTTCTTCCTTTTTCTGCCATCAAGAATGACCCAGAAATGTTCCTGTTGCTAGTTACCCATCAGGAATTGTTCCCCTTAGAGGTACAACACAGCGAGGAGCGAGTAGAAAATCTGGGCATTTCGTTGCAAAGATTTTTGTAATTGTGCAAACCCTGCTGTGATGTGTGAATTAGGGAAGGAGGGAAGTACTTAGCCATTGCCCTAGTGCACTGTTCTAATGCCGTATTGAATGAGAGAGAAGTTTGGTGATAAAGAGGGGATGGAGTCTAAAAAGTATCTGAATTAAAATGTTTTTAATTTAATTATTTGCATTTTCAGAGTTGAAGAAATACAAAAGATACGAAGTTTTAATGACGGCATATAATATAGTTGGTGAGAGCCCTACCAGCACACCAGTGGAAGTGTTTGTGGGCGAAGCAGGTATGTAGAAGGAAAACGAATAGATTTTTCGAAAAGTACCACCACGTTTTAATGTTCTTCAGGTATTGGAAAAGGCCTGATTTGAAAAATCTCCCAAGAGTCATGATCCCTAGTAATTTTTTGTAGTGCCTTCTCCTGGAAGAGGTTAGTTGGTACTGAGAGTCTCTTGCTGTTTGAAAGCCAGCCCATCTACAAACTGGGAATATGTGAAGGGAGTACATTTAAGGGAGAGAAGAGAAAATATTTTCGCAGTTTCAGAAAGATGACTGCTCATACCAAATTAGCTTGAGGGGAAAATTGACTCGAGTTAAAGAAGTAAAAAGTGGAGCATAGGAAAGCCACAAGGGAAAAGAAACAAAGCTGAAAAACAAGGGAGACTTGGAAAGCTGGTTCTTTTATTTTATAGTTCTCTGAGCAGAGACAGTGTCTGTGCATCACATCTTGCTATATTTTTATACTGTAGAAGTCAGGACGACATTGTGTTCAGTTTAATGTTAGTTTTAGAGCCACAAATCATTTGGCAGCACACTCAGGAAAATGCAGACTCTTCTACTCCTGCATCCAGCCTCTCCTCCAAAGTTGTTGGGCTGCTGGGGCACTATTCTTGCCATTATTTATTGCAGACCCAGTGCATGAATCCAGGTTGTATTTATGAACTTGCTGATCAATTTAAAAGCCCTGCATCGGAAAGCTGGAGGCAGAAGTCAGGAGAAGACAGTTAACTAGGTGTTGCTTTGAGAGCTTGGTGGAACAGGTGATTTTGCACAGCCTGGGTAGCCTGGAGCCAACTCTGTTCTCAGTAGCTTGTTGAGAAGCACAGGATTAGAATAGCTGATGTCTTCCTGGCAGCCACGACACCTTCTGCCGTATTTATGGTGGCCCCAACTGTTGAAAGGCTGGTGCTGAAATAATTGTTAGTTGGAGTATCAATGTCTGCAGCAAGTTCTTTTAGAGCTTAAAATAAAGCCTAGCCTAAAACAGACCTCTTGCTGAGCACTCCCCTGACCTGAAGAAAACTGCTTGCCCTTTTGTTCTTTTATCTTGAGGCTCAAATTTGAAGTTTGTTTTCAAGCTCAAACCTAATTCATTTTATTAGTATTCACTGTATAACCTGTTGCTCTAAACTAGGAGGAGCACATCTTTTTTTAAGCTCTGCTTCAGCTTTTCATGGTGTAGCATTTTCTTTTTCTTTCTTTTTTTTTTGAAAAAGTCATAAATTAATCAGAGCAGCACAATCCTTGAGAAACAGTTGGCAATATTTACATTTTTTTCTCGTTTGCTGCTGCTCCGATTTCTTCCTGTAACAAACTGCAAAGAAAGCCCCAAGTGGACCCGACTGTATCTACTTTCAAAATGTATTTTTATTTCAGAACTAAATATCTCACTGCTGCAAATGGAGCCAGCAAAGACATTTCTATACATGCACAGAGCAAATAAATTCAGCTGAGGAAACAAGAAAATATTGTTATATCATGTCTTTAAACCTCACAGCCCAAATCTTCCTGATCGTATTTCAGACAAGGAGCAGGGGAGCGGAAAGGAGCAAATTTGGGAGAAAACTCAGATATCTGGGAGGTCTTCTCTCCTCAGTGGTCAGTGCTGGCATTTCTGAAGCTGTGGCATGATTTGGAGGATCCTTTTAGAAATCATGGATTTAACCTTGGCTAGGGACAATCCAGGTTCCTGCTGCAGAGATGAATGTAGGATCTTCCTATAGATCTTCATACTTGTATGAGGTTTTTTTTGCTTTATTATATAACTGCTGCTTCCACCTTCAGAACTGGCTGTGTCCTCGTGATGCAGGTGCTCTGCAACCCTTCGCCTGAGGGACAGGGAGAGGTTTTGAGAGCTTCAAGGGGCCTCGCAGACAACTTGCCAGGCACCAACAACATCTGCTTCCCCGTCTCCTTGGGGAGGGAAGGGGCTAGGTGCAAGCAGAGGGGTTTCTGATTGCTACAGGTGGAGCAAAGCGACATAAAGGGCCCCATAAAAGCTCTGCTTGGTGTTCTGCTTGCAAACCCCACTCATGTGGGTAGCAGTTATTCCCCATCCCAGGACTATTTGGAGCTCTGTGCCAGGTAGGTCCCCCCACCTGCTTGCTGGGCAGACCAGAAGATCCCTGCAAGGTTGCCCGTTTGGATCCGGCTGCGGTTCTGCCCCGCTCAGTAGCGAGCCCCGCGCATCCGCTGCCGAACGGCAGCAAAACTGAGCGCCGCCACTTGCAGAAGTGAAGAAGGGAGCGCGGCCCCTTCGGCAAGGCCTCCGCTCGCCTTGTTAATTCATTTAACAGTTGAGCTGTCAGGGAATGCGGCTGTGATTGGAAAGGCAGGGAGCGTGCAGGGAGGGTCGGGATACTGATACTCCTCCTGCTCCTAAATACAGCTGCTGCCAGAGGTGCCGTTCGGCTTGGCTGGAATCAGGCCTCTGTTAGAGGCGCCGCTGTATCGAGCACGTTATTTTACCCAGTCGCTGTCATTATGTGATTGTGTGGTTGGCTCTGGCGTTGGGGAGATTCTACTACCTGTGTTTTAATTAAACAGAAATCACAGGTTTGGGGCAGACATGCTTCACCTAATTTCAGCAAGTGAATAAAATGAAGGCGGTAATACAAATCCTGTGCTAACGAGCCTGCAGCCTCCAGTGCTTCTCCCGTCTACTGCAAAGCTGTTCTGGATGAAAAATAATGGAATTGGTAATTTCTTCCAGCTGCTGTTGGAGGAGAGCGTGTGTATGGGGAGAGGAGGTAGCAGAGTGGGGGAAGTTCTCCAAGAGACACTTGCCTTAGCAGGTGATAAATCCATTGGCATGAAGAGGGGAGTGATGGGCAGCATGATAACTGATAATGACATTGGTGACCATCAGAATTCACAAGAACTGGTGAGACTGAAGGTGTTTTTTTATTATTATTTTGTTCTTTTTAATAATAATCTCTCAGAGCAGCTGCTATAAAGGGAAGGGAAGCAGCAAAGAGCAGGGCTACAGAGATGCACTCCTTAGAAGTCCTGCACCGAAATCCCACGCTGGATGCTAACATCATCTTTCGGAAAGGCAGGATTCCTGCCACCCTCTGTCTCATCAAAGCAAGACTGTGGGTGAGATGGCAGCAGGAGTGGGACAGAGGGATGATTGCTTCTTTCCTCTCTTCTCCTTTCCTCTTCAAAAACTTGAATTTATCCCATAGCGCAAAGCTTACAGAAGCTAAAGCAAATAGCCCTGTTTCCACTCTTTTCTGCAATTATTTTCATCCACCCTCCTACCAGCCGTACTGCAGGTATCCCTGGAGTTCCCAAACCCTTCTCTTTTGCTGGCAGCAGCCAGTTCTCCTGCACCTGAAAGTTGAGTGGGAGGCTCTGCTCTGCCAGGCACATCGGGAGGGAGCTCTCGGAGCCTCCTGGGTGTCTCCAGCGTTTTGCAGGCGGAGTAGAACCCCCCTGGAAAGCTCCAGGATCAAAAATAGCAATGGAGAACTGGGAAGGAGATAACAAAGCATGGGGCTGAAAACCTGCCTGAGGAAGGAGAAGTCCTGCTGAGGAAAAAGGAGCAGGTAGCAACCTTGCATGGAGGCAAAGACTTGACTCCTGTGGCTTCCCTTTAGGAGCTACTTCTAGCAACGCACCCCTGTGCCTTCTTCGCTGGCTGTTTGGGCTCAGGTGGTGCCTTTTGGTGACTCCTGCTAATGCCAGAGAAGGTTGGCTGTGGAGAAGGTTGGCCATGGAGAAGGTGGCTGTTTTGTCCTTCACTGTTTTCATCTCTTTATGCAGACCTCATTCTTTTCATATGTTTCTCTGTGTGTCGTCTGCCCTTGTTGGTCACCTTCTGGAGAAGGGAGACCCTTGACACCACCTTGGGCACCCCTTTCTTTTATAACATAGACGCTTTCTCATCTTCTCCACCCAGCAATTAGCGAAGAAGATGCCACGGAGAGAAGTCCCCCGTGTCTTCTTGTTAACAGCCTACAAGAGGAATGACAACATTTCAACACATTAGAGCTGGCAGCTTCAGTCAGTCTTCTGTGGCCCCCGTGGCTGTTTTCCCCTATCTGTTGGGGACACATGTGTGGTGCCTCTCAGAGCCCGACTGTGCGTATGCAGATAGGGAGCGCGTTGCTGCTGGCACCGCTAGCAGGGCTGGTTGGGCATTTCCATCCCAGGCTCCACTCGCAGAGGAGAGGGAAGGATTATCCTGGCCATGCTGCACTGCAGCACTCTGAAACCTGACAGCCCACTGACAGTATCTACCCTCGATAAACGAGAGTGCAGGGGGGATGGCTGCTGGAAAGCAGTGTAGGAAAGATATTAAATGATTGGTTTAGTTTGGTTGGACTTGAAACAAACGGCTTCACCTCCCTTGGCACTCCAGAAGCACCAAGGCTTTGCAATGTGAAGTGGGTTTTACATAGTAATTATTGACATCTGAATATCAGGGGAAAAAAAGCTGTTTGAAGGGGACAGCAGGGTACCTTTGAAACAGTAATTCCTCTTTTTTCCTTGCCTTTATGGCTGTAGTTGTTCCAGCATCACCTTCAGTTATGAGTTCTCTTTACCTTAATGGAGACTTCAGCTTGCTTTTCACCCTGCCCCCAGCACCTTTCTCCTCTCAGCTGAGCTCAGAGGTCAGGGTCCGAGCCACGTTTTCCAACACCATAAAGAGTTCTGCATGTTCTCCATGCTCCCGAAGAGCAGAGTAAGATGAGAGCAGAACAAGGAACGAAAAGTGTAGGAAAAATGGAGGGTAAAAATAAGAATGAAGATGCATTTCCTGTTTGAGCTGGGAAAGAAACCTCTTTCCAGTTTCTCTTGCATTACTGGTAAGCATTAGGATCACAACCAGCAGCCTTCCATTTCTGAAGGCAGCATCAGCTACTGCTTAGACAGTGTCAGTATTTCTTGGTGGGCTTTAAGCTCATCCAGAGTTGCCCTATTCATGGTTTCACTTGGAGTTTGTCTCCAGCAAGCCCAAATTGGATTTGTTGTTCCCATCAGTGCAGCTCCGCTGGTGGTAATGGCAGTATAGATAGCACTCAGCTGCGTTATCTAATCCAGCAGGGCTGTGACAGGACAGTAAAAAATAACAACAAAAGTGTGCCTACATTAGAGCATTAGTCACTGCTTGTTGCTGGTGGAGCTGTGCTGCTGGGGAATTATGGATATGTGTTCTCTGCATAAACCTTAGTTCCCATTCCTGCACAAACTGGCTCTTTTTATAGGAGTAGCTTTGGATTCTTAATCTACTTAGAGATTAGTACTGAGGTTTTCATAATTAAACCTCCATATTTGGTAAATTAGCTCCATAGCTGATGTTTTAACAGTAAGGCAGGATGTAACCACGCCAGTGTGAGCCTGTGGAAGAACTGTCCTTAATGTCAACGTGTCAAAAAGACATCCCTGCAGCTCTCTGGAGACTGAAATCTAATGTCAAGACAGAAGGAGGCAAAGACTAAGTGCGAGTCATATTGCTGTCAAAGCAAGTTATTCTACCATAGAGGAAAAGGAATTTTAAGAAAATGCACTGGAATGGAGTGTCCAGATTGAGACGTAGATTTGACATCTCGAATTTTCCATTGACAGTCCAGAGGCTCCCTAAAATGATTTGCAATGTTTTCATGCTGCAAGTAAAAGCTGAATGTGTGCCTCATTAACGGCTCATTAAGTTGTTAATATTGGCCATAAGCGGTCTTTGGTAGAGCGCAGTGCTTGATGCAGTGCACCAGCTCCTGTTTAGCTCGCGTTTAATTGCCTCTTTTTATCGCAGCTCAGCATAGGGACGATGTTTCTGCCCCTGCAAAAATATAATGGGCTTCTGATCAGCTGGGCTCGCTGATCTGCCCCGCTCTCCCTGTTAGTGCAGGTGCCGTGGAACCACGATTGGGGTGCCCTGTGTGCCCAGGATGGGCTTCCTTCTCACCAAAACAGCTCGGCGTTGGTTTTCTGCACCAGCTCGAGCCCCAGGCACACAGATACTGTCCCTCGGATTTATCAGCTGGGCTCTTTGCCGCGTCCCGGTGCGGTGGGAGCGCGAGGACAAAGTGGTTATATGGCCTGTGAAGAACTAAGCGCAGGGACGGCGGCGGGGAGGATGCAGGGGGACACGCGGCGCCGTCGTGCGTGCAGAGCCTCACAGCAACTCCATTAACCCCCAAGGAGTTAACCTGCCTTTATAAAACACATGAGCGATTGCTATTAAAGTAAAACGGCCCATCAATTACTCTGGTGAAGAAGTGAGAAGGCCTCTGGCTAATAACTCATATTTCAGCAGGCACAGACTGGAGATCGAGCGTTTTTGACTAAAAGGTTATATTGACAGCCAGATTTCTGGTTCTTCTGCTTGTGCTGTCCTGCCGTGCTTGTAGTCGTTCCTCCTGGGTTGCGAGAGCAAAGGGTTGTGAGGAATTTCGTGTGGATCTCAGCTCCCCTGCATGGCTTTGGGAGAAAACAACTGAGAAACACAAGTTGTTGTTCTTTGCTGCACTTGCCTGCTGTAGCCAGCGTCAGCCAGGGAGCTGAAGGCGTTTCAGGTTGCTCCTCGTGGAGTGAAAGCAAAAAGAAAAAAAAAAAAAGAAAAAAGTCATTTTTTGACAAAAGTGTGAATTACCAATATTCTAAAATTCTTCTGCAGCAATCCAGACATCCAGGATGGCATCAGGGTGCAGGACCACAGTGAGAAACAGAACTCAGGAAACCTGTGATTAAAATACCAACAAGGGTTTCTCATTCAGAATCTAGAAGATAGACATTTTTCCCTCTCTCTCTGCAGGACCACAAGATCACAGTCCTCTCTAGGCTCCCAGGCTTCCCTGATGGTGGCAATTTGTAAATCCTAAATTAATCCCTCGTGGGGATGCACTGCCTGACTTGCTTCAAAAGCCGCACAGAAAGGTTATCTCAGTGGCAGATCTCACCTGCTCAGTGTGACTTTATTTTCGCATGGGCTTTAACTTCTGGTAGATGGCAACCCGGAGGAGGTTCACCCTAATTATCCAGTCCATGTCTCCTGGCTTTAGTGGAGCGTGAGGAGCTGGTGGTGCTCGTGCAGGCTGCAGGAGCTGCTGCGGTTATTGTTAGTGAGCATTAAGTGGGTGCTTTTGACTGCTGACGCTGTGATATCATGGTATCAGAGTGGGGGACTAGCAAGTTATAATGAGAGGAAGGAGGCTATAAATTGAGGAGGAGGAGTCGTGGGAGCCAGGGCACCTGGGGAGAGGGGCTGATGGAGGGAATTTAGACTCAGCCTGGTGGCTGTTTGCAGAGAACCGAGAGCGGCGCTTCCCGCTGCGGCGCTGCTGCCGCTCGGGCACCCTCAGGGAGCCTCAGTACCTCCTGGGGGGCCAGTCCTGCCCTCATCAGAGCTGATACCACTCAATTGCCTCACTTTGCATGAGTTTAGCTCCACTAGCTTTAACGGACCCATCCCTGATTGATGGTGATGTAAGTGAGGGAGATTTGAGCTCTGACTGGAGCCCAGGTGTTCGCTTGCGCACACCTGATCCTTGCAAGGCTCCTACTGTGGTTGCAGCCGCCTGGGTGGGAGCACGACCTTGTCCAAACATAAGAAATAGAGAAATAAAAAACCTCTTCTTCTCATTTTCCCCCCTGGTTTAACCACCTGTGTGTCCTTTCCGGCAGTCAGACAGTTTTTTACGGCATCTGTTTTGGGCAGGACATTGCCAAGCACTTGATGGAGAGTCCCCCTGTCCAAAGTAATAGTCTGTTTAAGGCTCCTACTGGATAGGCAGGTCCATGGGCTCCTGCAGGAGCAAAGTGGCCGGGTTTTGTTTGCAGGCTGCTGCTGTTCTGCTGGAGCCAGCCTGACTGGAAGGCACCGCAGGCAAACCTGGGGACTTTTTGATGTCATTCAGGTTATACCTGCCCCTTGAAAATCGTGATTTGCACGTGGGGATATCCGAAAGCTGGATTCAAAGACTAATAATTGCAGCAAGAGTGTTTTCACCACGGCAGGGAGGGAAGGTGAGTTGTTTCTGCTCGACTCCCTAGCCGTTCTACAAAGCTGCTTCATGAATAAGTCACATCTGTGGAGGGTTCCTCGCAACACGACTGCCTCCTTGGTTTGAGAAAATGGCCTTGGCAAATGACCTCCTCGAGTCCTATCACATGGAAAGGATGCTGCGTTTCGGGTCCTCATTTCACTTCAGAGTTTTTCTGCTGTGTGGTGCATACGAATCCGTCATCTTTTTTGTTTTTTTCAACCAAGCTGTGGTCTGTCTTTCCATTTTTGCTTGGACTGCCCTGTGCTCCCTCTTCCTTAGTGTTCGGGAGGGTAAGAGGTGCTGGTCAAGGTGTTCTTGTGTCATTGTCCATGGTCCCTTGTAGACTAGGGAATGCTCCAAGCTCTCTTATCCTGATCTGTGCTGTAAGTCAATGCCTTGATTTCCCCCTGAAGAATAATGTTTTCCCACTGAAACCTGTGTTTTGCAGCTGTTTTAGATGTCTCCTACAAGGGGAGCTATGTGATATCAAAGGGTGCAATACTTTCATATCCTAGCTTAACAAAGCCAGAAGTTGGTGGGAAACCTCTTTTCTGCTCTAAATATAACTTGTACTGCTTTGTCGCAGCAGAAGGCTGCTTCCCAGTAGCTGTTTTTGAAGCGCAATTACTAATTGTTATTGAATTAATCAGTGCAGTTCACACAGCATTCCTGATGGCATCCAGAGGTGTTGCTGCACCGAGACTGAGCGGGTTCCTCCCGCCTCCCTTTCACAGAGCCTGTAAGGACACGGCCAATAAACATGGAAATAAACATGGAACATTTTTCTCTCCTGCCGCTTTTCCTCCATGGAGTGACTGTAAACGGCTATAGAGAAACCTCTTTGCTCATCCTTGGAAAGGACCATCCTTGCATTTCTTCTCTGAGCCAAAATTAAAAAAAAAAAATTGTTTTTGTTTGGTCCACCCTGCTAATCAGTGTTTTTGAGTTTTTATGGTTGTTTTTTTTATGATCCACTTAACTGTTATTTATTTGTGCTGTATCTTGCAGGCTGCTGTTGTAGAGCGTGCCGGAACAGTCAGTTCTCCGTGCCCACTGGAGGGACAGAGCTTAAATGCAGAAAAGAAAAAGCATTAAGAAAAAAACGTGATCTAAGATTAAACTTTACGAGTGCAGATAGGGTTACACAGGCAGACTTTGCTTGGGGACGATGAGAGGGATCTGGAAAGAGGTCCAGGATCAAGATTACACTGAGATCTTCCCAGCAGAGCAGGGCCTGGGGTGATGCAGGAGAGTGGCTTGTTTGCCCCCTCCCAAAATCTTTCACAATTCTGTTTTCCCATGACCAGGGTGTAAACTTTGGAAGAGCTGGGTTTTCCTGTGAGCACAAGCTAAGCTGCATATTGCTGTGTCTTCTCTCTTGTCCTTAGTGACTAGGTAGATAAGATTATCACTGATGCGCTGGAACACGCGGCGCCCACCTCTCCATCATAGCGGGTAGCCCTACAGATTAGAGGCTTTTTTAGGCCTGGAGCTGTCTCTTTGTTCTGTGTTTATACAGTACATTGTGCAATGAGATTCCAGCCTCTAGGTGCTCACACGAAAATGCAAATATATTGATTACAAGGGAGGAAAAGCAGGCATGTTCACAATACCATGCCTTGATGAGCTGGGGAGGAAAATGCATGCTGGATGGAAAAGGATCAGATCTCTTTACAAAACAGGAATCTGCTTGGATAGTTTGAAACTATGGGATCAAGCTGATTCATGATAAATCTTCAGTCTTGTCCAGGGGAGCTGCCTCTTCTTTTTTGTCTGCATGAGCGTCAGGCACCTTGAACCTGACTTCTCTCTAAATTTCCTGGCATAATACTGGGAAAAAGTATATATATAGAAAACTCCTCTGTTGCCCGGAAATTTGAGCAGACGTAACAGCAGCAAGGAATATTTCATAAAAACATTTATTAAGTTTAGAGGATGAATCACAAGGATTTGTGGCCTACCTGTGCTACAGAGCATCGTAGCAACTGTCACTAGGAGAAGGGATGGAGGCACAACCCTACCTCGCCGTGATGAAAAGTTGTCAGCACCACACAGCCCTGCGAGCAAATATCCCAGGAAAAACTAAGGTGAAGCGTCTGTGATCCGAGGAGCCCTGGTGCAGGCTGCTCTCCAGGGATTTTGAGCACTTTTTCTTCTAAAGGTTATAGGCATTTGCAAGCTCCGTTTGGCTGCAGCATGAGCAGAGGCTGCTCGGCATGACTGAAAAAACAGGGCAGCGATGGGTTTAAATGCAGATTTAGGTGTGTGGCTTTGTTCATCTGCATGTGTTGACTCTCCCTCTTGTTGCACTTGCAGGTAGATGTGTTGTCTTTGTGCAATCCTGCCAACATCATCCCAATCCAGTGTTGTTTTTTCCTAATTACTGCACAGTCTGCTCAGGCTTTTCTCCGCATTTTTTGGCAGAGAGAGAATTTCAAGGAGAGAGCCTTAAAGGGGAATTAAAATGTGATAAGAAAAGAAATGTTTGCAAGTATCCACATGAGATGCCAATGCGGGATACATGGGCAGACTTAGACATGATGAATGCATACACTTTATTTTCAGGGAAAATGAAATGCTTTCTACCTGCCAAGAGTTGAGTTTGAACCCCCGGGGTCTGTGTCACTCCTGCTGTAGTTGATAATGTCACTAACACCAAAGCAGTGCAGCTTTAACCCTCCTTTTTATGTATTAGTGATATCAACAGCCATGAAAACATTCAGAGCTCAGAAGGCTCGAACAGCGTTTCTAGGGGGCAAAAAGCTTTTGAATTCACCTTTAAAGTCTATTTGCTTTTGTTGGTACAGGCTGCCCGTGCATTCGGTGAATGGTTGGGGGTTTCAAAAAGGTAGAGTCTGTAGGGATGTATTTCTGTCTTTTGAAGTATTTCATTTCACCCTTAATGTAATGTGCTGTCTGCACCGAGCAGCATCAAGCGCAAGCAGCACTTTTCTGCTGTCCCTTGCTGTCAACACGAAATCCCAGCTTATCAGGGGAGGGACACACCAGCCTTTGAAAGCTGAGCAGAGGGACAGGCTCGCAGGGCACGAAACCAAACAGAATTTGCATGTCGCCAAAGCTCTGGGGTAGCAAAGAGAAATGCTTTTTTTTTTTTTTTTTTTTTTTCTTCACACTGTCTTTTTTTGTTTGTTTGCTTCCTCCTGTCGAATTTGCCACCACGGAGACAGCAAAAGTGCAGCTCCAGCTGCAAAGGTGTCAGCAGAGAGCGGTGGCTGGTAGTTTATAACCTTTATGGGCTGCGGAAGGGGGTGTGGAGAGGGTGGCAAGTGCAGCTACACAGGCTCTTGCCGATGGTCTCAGCTCTGGAGCATTTTTCTAGCTTGACACATGGAGTCTGAAGCAAAACGCTGTGTAGATGGTGCTTCAGACCTGGGTACTGAGAGCTCTCCGAAGCCGGCAGCTCGGGGCAGCGTGATGTGGCTACCTGGGAAGAAAACACATTGCTCAAGTGATCCGTTTGGCTCCGTGGTCGGCCGTGCTGCCGTGTCCCCGAGCACGTCGCTGCCTGCGAGCTGCGTTTGCAGGTTGGTGTGAGCAGCCCAGCTTCACGCTCCGACGCGCGCTGGGAAAGGCTGCAAAGCAGGAGGTTTCCAGCCCTGCGCACAGCAGCCCTGCCTTGTCCCCGTGGCAGCTCCTCATGGTCCTGCACAGGAACAGAGCTCGGCCGCGCTCTGCTGCGGTCACTGTCACCTCATCCATCCGTCCCACCAGCCCAGCCCAGGAGCAGCCTCAAAACACCCTAAACAAACAGTTTTAGCCGGGCACCAGGATAATGGCTATTTTCAATTTTGCCTTTCACATATTAATTGTAGAACAATAATTTTGCAATAGAGTTGCCGATGGCAAACATGCAGAAGACATTAACTTTATTTATGTTTTGGATTATTAATGTGGCTGTTAAAATTCCTCCAGTTAGTTTTGATTGAATTGTTTTTTTGTGCGATTCTGTCGTTTAATGGAGCGGTAAATAAGAATTTCTGATAATGAGCCCAAGCATCTGTCACAACAACCTGGCGCTGGTTATTAACATTTCCATTAACGGCAGGGTGGGCAGTGATAATATGGAAACCACACAGTTAGAACAAAATAAATAGTTGGTGTCAGGCTGAGTGGGTGTTAATTACTATTTTATTTTATAACTCTGGGGGGAAGGAGTATTGGTGGAAAAGTGTGACTTGTGAAGGTCATTCTTGCTAAAGAAAGAAGTCTCCAGAGGGACAGATAGCCAGGGCTATCTTATTTGAGGAGTGGATGTTTTATCACTTCTACTTATGGCCCATAAGTGGGCACAGAGGAAAGGAGCAGCTTTCTGAGGCATTTTGGGCAAAAGCTGCAGCAGCGGGAACTGTGGGCAAGGAGAAATTTGCCTTTGCTTTGCCTTTTCTTCTCTGCTTCTGGACTTGGAGCAGGACTTGGTGCTTCAGCAAGGCGGCACATGTGCTCTTCTGTGGAGATCTGCCCAAGGCAGAGACAGCAGAGCTGGAAAGCAGGCGTCCTTGCTCATCACTGGGGAGGCAAATGCACCTGCACCAAGTTGGATCGGGGCAAAAGAGAAAGATGGAGTGACTCAGGTGCACTCCAAGGAAGGGAAAGATGAGTTTTCTGTCAGAGCAGTGCGAAGGAGGAGAAATGCCATCGTGAGCCAAGCAGGTCCAGCGTGTATACCTGAAAGCACAGTGAAATGAGAGCTAGCTGTCAAACTAAAAACCCTTTTATGCGAAATATTGGCTGAACTCGTTTGCATCTGACCTGATCTGAAGGTGATTTTAAGGGGTATTTTTGGCCCAAATTGTTGGAGTGGTGCAAAGAAAGGTGCAAAGAAACTGAGCAGAAAGGCCAGGCAGACGGTGGCGAGGGGCACCAGGGTTGCCCAGGGGCACACGGATATTTCCAGAGCTGAGTATTCAAGAATACAACATCAGCGCTGAAGGCAAGTCTGAAACGTGACCACGGAAGGGCGATTTTCTTCTCTCTATTTTGTCTTTCTCTTGTCCCCAACCAAAGCTGCTGGGCTTATTGAGAGTCTAACTCAGGGTGAGGCAGAGCCCAGCTCATCCTCCATCCCTCTGTGCTGAGCCTCCCCAGTGGTACAGGCAACCTCAGGGCTAATTCTCTTAGCTAAATCACAGCATAAAGAGAGTCTGGCCTGGGTCATTTCACAAACAGAAAGTTGTAACCTGGGTATGAATGAGTTCTGCTTGTTCATATTAATTCTTTTGTCCTTTTTTTAAAAATTTTTCTCTCTAGCACCGGCGATGGCTCCGCAGAACATCCAAGTCAACTCCCTTTCTGCAAGTCAGCTGGAGCTCACCTGGGA
>JAVCKT010000914.1:32201-52711 GCA_032273925.1 Rhynchotus rufescens | reverse complement strand
TCTTTCAGCCTAATTACATTTAACACACACGCGATAACTCCACCCCAGAGAGGTGTAGGAAGGGAACAGGAGGGTGTGGAAGAGGAGAAACCTAGGGTGACTTGGATAGCCTTAGTATCACCATTGAACAAAATGTTTATTACTAATGAAAACGATTCCTCGTTTGTATGCAACGCTCTGAAAATAGAGAGCACTGTACAAGCATTAACTAATCAATGAGGTAATTAATGATTTAAGATCCTGAACTAAGAGCAGGCTCGAGGTGAGCGCTACCCTGGAGCTGAGCTGTGTCCAGAATCTGCCCCTGCACCCCATGGCCCTGTCATGGGGCAAGCTGGGAGCAAATCCGGAGCTGCTTCTCCCTGCATCTTACAGCAAGGAGCATCTTATACCAAGGGGCAACTGGCAACGTTTGCCAGGCAGGACTGACAGACCATAACGTTTGGGTGATGGTTTTAAGACACAAAGCAGGCTCTGAGTGCTACCTCCTGCGGTTTTCTTAGAGCTGTAATCGTTAAGTACACGTACACAAAACTCTTAACCACGTTGAATGCAGATGTAAGACAGATCTGCCTAATAAAACAAGGTCTCACTTAGCTGCAAAACTACTAACCTCCGTGGGAAGTGCCCTACAGTTCCTATAGATGGTAGGTCCTGTAGGGCCTGCTGCTTTGCCAGCCGGCATTGCGGCTCAGCTCTGGCAAAGCAAGCAGAGATGATGAAATATTAGATGCAGCCACAGCACTAGCCAGGCCCTGGGACACTCTCGTCCTTCCCGGGCCCTGGCACAAAGCCGTTTAACCTGCTGCTCCGGGCAGAGATTTCACAACAGGTTTCCAAGGATCCTGGCTATCTCCGGGCTGATAAATGATGTTTTGCCTGGTTTTAACCTTGGGTCTGGCAGTTGCTGCTGCGAGTGCCCGCTGCGCCCGGGCACTGCGAGCTGTCCTTGCACTGCACTTCATTCCCAGCACCTGCTCTCGAGTCCGGAATAAAAAGAGGGGTCATCAGTTTGATCCAGCTGGTGGATGCACAACTCGCAAAACTGGAGACAGGTAAGAGCAGAGACTTCTTACTCCACTTAGGAGGGCGACTATCTTATGTAAGCTAATACTGGGCACGCTGACAGGTTAATGCTTCTTCTGGTAATATCGTTTTAAATAATGTTTTAATTTAATTTGAGATGGAGAAACTCGGCTTGCTTGGAAACTGAGATGCTTTGGGTTTATGATGGGTTTGCTGTTGATTTCCACAGACCTTCGCTAGTCTAGCTGTTTTTTTCTGGGTGCCCCAAAATGAAATTATATGTATAAAAAATACTTAGACTTTTAGAATTTGAGTCTAAATTTCTTATTGGTGTAACTGCCTTAGAGGTAGCCAGTAATTCAGCCCAGATTTTGGACTTTAGACACATTTTACCTCCCCTGAGCATTATATAGAATTTACTTATCAGGAGGAGAACCCAGCCACCTTTCTCTCCCATTTTCTAAGACCTGGACTTTGCAGCCACATGCAGCAGGGGATACCTTGTCGGGAAGCATCTCAGCTTGATCTATAATGAATGGACCTAGCGGGGCTGGGTGCTGGGAAGCGATTGTGCTGCCCTGTTTCTGCGTGTACCGGCATGGGAGGCGGACGGGCCGAGTGTCACAGAGATTTGTAGATAACCAAAGCTTGAAACTATACGGTTTATATTTTACTGATGCAAGTTCCTGCTTTTCATTGATCTCCGTTCACTAAATCTGGACATTTGGCTACTGGAAGCAACTGAGTAGTTTTTAATTACATCTTTCATCTCTCATCTCTCTTTTCCGTGTCTATAAACTACTTTGTTTGGTTTTAAATCAGTGATGGAACTAAAAGGAGGCCCCTATTTAAAACATCCCAAATATATGGAGCATTCAAAATCCAGAGATGAACTTGGATTTGAGTTTGCATTTTGGGCTCCCCTTCCCATTTTATAAGGAAGCAATTGATCCGTGTAAAGTGCTTATACCTCATACAGAGAACGGCAGCATGCAGTGCCTCAATATTTTATACGAACAATTCCTGTTTTTAATGTTTTATTAATGTTAGTCCGAGACATCGTGTGTTCCTGTTTAATTGCTTAGCTGCTGTTGCTCTTGTACTGTGCAGCCTTGAGAAGAGGTGAAATACAGGGTACTTATTGTCCGAAACACAGAGTGCGCTTCCAAACTGCCCCTTTTCAGTTTAGTTTCGTGTCTTAAAATTTAAATCGACAGTAGGGCCATTAGCTGTCATTCTTCTGTGAGATGAAGCCCATATTCCTGCTATTGATTCCATCATGGGGAACGTCTGTGGGATTTAGCTGACTGTCTGGTGCTGTGCAGCATCCCAGCTAGGAGCCGCATTATTCTTTCCATACAGGAAGGAAAGGAACCCAAGTGTCTTCATTTAACTGCTAAGGAAAAACGCCTCACATATTTGAGCAATTTAAGCTTTCTTGCACGTGCATATTTTCACGGACACAAGATGACAAGATCTTGCCTCAGTTGTGTTTGTCTGAAAGGAAAGTTGTCAGTGAGCAAAAGTATTTGTATTTTTCCTTTTCCCAGATATCTTCTGCATATTGTTCTATTTTTGACTTAACAACTTCCCCGTTTAAGCCGTTGCAAAGTATCAGTGGAGCAAAATTGCATTTTGCAGATCCACGACTGAAATGTTAACATATTGTGGTTGCAAAAAGCATAAAAGAACAGTCTAGGGGAAGGGAAAGAATTTTCATTAAGGGATTAATTAGACAATAGCAGGCAATAAAAAAGACTCCAAAAGGCTCGCTCTTCAGAGATTTCCACAACTGTGCTCTTTACAAATGAGTTTAATCACCCAAAGGAAGAACCAATGAGCAGATGAGGAAGTGGTCAATAAGAAACCGTAACTGACCGCTGCATTACTGGGGTGTCTCACACACACAAGGCCCAATATCCGGACCACTAAATACTGCAGAAATGAGTTCTGGCCCGGATCTGCACTGCTGTGGTGAGCTCCTAGTACCTTGTTCCATTCTGGGGAAAAAATAGTTCCACTTAAATGCTCCCTGTCATCTAGGGGCTGCTATCATACGTGCAAGATGCATATTTTGGAGGTCAAATAAATCAATAAAATAATAAAAAAAAGAGAGATGGTAAACAAATAGTCCAATATTATTAACAGAATCGGAACAATTATTTGCCTGTTTTGTTCTTCTGGGCTTATTCGCCAAAGCATTTGGTAGAGCAAATAAAGGACATGAATATGTAAAGTATCTCAGTCTCTCCCCACGTGTAATAAAATGAACACAAATGTTCTCACTTCTATAAACTCTACCACATCAAATTAATAATGGAAAACATCACATCAAAGTACTCTTTGTGCTCAATAGCCTGTGGCACATTTGGACTCATCAATAGATGTTCAACAATATTACAACTTGTTTAAATCTTTGTAAAGTAGTGTTATGTACTATTGTTATTGACTTTCTTTTTCTAATTATCACCCAAAGGTGACAGATGATACAGCACTAATGATCGGACTGTTTAAGAGCTGAATCAGCTTAGAACCTCCGCTCATTAAACAGAACTAAAAGATTCCTTGCACTTAAAGCCTAAAGCTTCCTGGTGAGCTGCACAGGACACGCACCAGGGCAAGCTTTAAAGTACTTGATGCTGAGAGGACCTTTCTGGAGTGCTTAAGGGTGTAGTCCACCAAAGTGTCTAAATACTTAAGTAGGTAACAGGCATATCGTTGTCATGAAGAGGAAGGCGTTTGCAGACCCTGGGTTGTTTTATTGGACCCTTTATTGCCTCTGTTTAAGCCAATAGTTTATTTTAATAGAAGCTGAAGCTGCCAACAGGTGCAGATCGAAAGCATCTCTCTGTGCCATCTCTGAGGGCCTTCGTGCTGCACTGGGCTTCTCCTCAGCTTCACATCGAATCCATCATTTTTGATGAAATCAACCAGTTTGGCACCAAAATGTTGCGTCTTTCTCGGGAATATCCTGAAGTTGGGTGCAGGTTGGGAATGAGATTCAAACCCAGCAAACCAACAAACCCAGCAAACAAGCCCAGACTTTCTCACAAAGCGCCCACCGGAGACACCGAGGAGCAGTTACTGAACCCGTCCCAAAGTGCTTGTTCACACATAGGGTAAGAAAGATCCAGGCAGAGGAGAGTTAGGAGAAAGACCTAAAAGAGAATTAGTTAAAAATTGATAACAGGCAGATGACACAACAGCAGCAAGGCAGTGTGGGTTTCCTGCCCAACAATCACGTGTGAGCTGGAGGCTTCAGGACGCTTCTGAGATGCTTTTTCTCTCCCTTGTGTTTTTACAGCCCGCCTGGAACCTTTGTAGATTTATGCTCATTAATCCCCCTCATAAAAGGATCTGGTATCAGGTGCCTCCACGGCCGCCGTTCAGACCATTTGAGCAATTAGACGGGAATACCACGGATCGCTTCACTTATTCCCTAGGAAGGAAAGTTGGAAGATAACCACGGATCTGACAGCCCGGACTGACGCCGACGGCGCACGGCAATCCCGCCACCCTCCCACTTTTCCTACAAGATCCTAGGGAGCGCACTGCAGATTTGGAGACTGCCAGCACTTGGATAGCAAGTACTCACATGTGGAAGCACTAGCCGTTTGTCAGCAAGGAAAATGTCACCTCCTCAGCAACACTGATTTAAAAACTGACTTGAAGTTCAGTCCCCTTACATGAAAATACCTTTTTACTTTTATTTGGATTAGGGTTTTATCTTGTTTTAAGTTAACTTGGCAAGAAATCAACTAAAGCAAAACGAGCAGGGAACTCAAAGAGGAATTGGCTCTGTTCTCTGTATCTAGTAACTCCCATTTAAGCCTCATATAATAATCCAGGATAGAGGTTATCCATTCTGCCAGATCAGATGCCTTAACAGGGAAGCAAATGAAACTAGTAGGTGTTATTACAGGGGCAGGATTAGCAACTGAGAACTTCCTTATAAACTGCTATCTAATAATTTATGACAGTTTTGATAGTTTCCTGGCAACCAGACAGATTAATAAGTCCATAGTCCCACTCCGATATTCTGCTTCCCCATATCACCAACTTTTGGACCTTGCAACATTCATTTCCACTTTGCAGAAACTCCCTGCAGTGCAGAGCGTCAGCACAGGACTTGTGGTGCTGCATCAGGTACAACCCAGCAAAGTTTTCAGCAGAGGGTTGGAAAAAACCCAGGCATTAGACAGGCACAGCAGGGAGTGTAGTGTGAGCTCTTCTGCCTGTTGTGCATAGAGAGCAAAACTCCAAAATACCTTTGGAAGGGAAAACTCCCACATGAACTGCCTTTGCACCTTGAGCTCACGTACCCAGGCACTGCTAAGGTGTCTTGAGGGCACAAATGCTGCCTCGTTCCTATTCCTCTCCTTCCCGGGCTGCTCCCTGCTCGGCACGGACCCGTCATGCTCCGGCACCGAGACTCCTGAGCGCCGCAGGAAGGTTTGCCTGTTTCCCTGCGAGTCCTTCAAAGCAGATTCCTGGCACTTCCCTCATTTCTCCGGCACGTGCTTCACCTCCAGCTGCAGCTCCCTCCTCCTGTGCCTGCCCATGTGGGAGTCAATTGCTCCCAAGAGGAGCAGCTTTGAGCAGCAGGAGCCTGTGACTGCAGCACTACGTAGCTTCACGGGAACCCACGGCACAGCAATAGTTTCACCCAGCGGTAAAACTATTTTTTTGGATAAAATTGTGAATCGTTTTTCACCCGCGTGCTACGAGCCTGAGGTGACTTTTCAAATTCTCCCCTAAAGCTCACTGCTTTTTACCTGAAGAGGCCATATGTCATAATAAACAGCAGGCTTAGGAAGGGCTCGCGATCTAAATGTCAGGCTACAAAGCTACCTTTAAAGATTAAATCTCTGCCCTCTTCAAAAGGGAGGTTGAAGGGAGCGATGGAGAAATCCCAGAGAGCCTCACGAATGAGAAGTTTCCTCCTAACAAAACGTATCTGGCCAACACGCAGCCGGTGCTTTTCCAATGGAACCGCCTGATGAAAGACGGGTGTCGCTCCCAAGGACACCATTCCCAGTGAGTTCCGAATGTCCTGCGGGGCACGGATGGCGCGGGCTGGAGTGAAACTAGGAAATGGAAACAATAAAGCCAATGCTGTATTGGTCTGGCCTAGTGTGGAAAAACACTTAATGAATGGACATTCTTGAAGGAAACATTAGTTTACACTGATAGTCTTTTAAAAAGGAATGTCCAGAATATAAAAAATAATTTAAAATAGAATTCACTTAAAAAAAAATTTCTTCAATATTTCCTAAAAGTTGTGGAGAAAAACAATTTCCTAATGAGATTTATGAAAGGGGTGAGTGAAAGTGGTTCTACTCGCTCTGATTTCTCAGCTCTCCTCTCATGGCCAATTTCTGCAAACGCAAAGGTAGGAGGCCCTAGCGCCCTTGCACACTGAGACAAAAGGGCCTTCCAGCCTGTGGGCTTTGCAGCTACGTTTTAGCGAGCGGAAAAATTAAGGCCCTGACCTTCTAATGAGATTTTGCAGGTGGACTCCAGCTCCGCTGGGGAATGAGGCGCTCCTGGTGCTGCTCCGGGCTCCGGGCTCGTTTGGAGCACAGAGCCCAAGCCTGCAAAGGGCTCTGCTAAACCGGAGCGGTGCTGCGGCCCGGCGAGCACAGCGGGCAAGGCTCTGCCCGTACCCAGCTGCACGCTTTCTACGCTGAAATCTGCTCTTTTTATTAATTTCCTCTAAGTGAAGCATTTTCCTTGGAAACACACCAATGGAGAGGCAAGCCTTGCGAGGCATCCAGGACGTACAGGTTCCCGCTGTGACTGCAGCGAGCAGGGCTGATAGCGGCGCAGAGGCGCGCGGTGCAGCCCGCCGCGAGATAACCCGCGCTTGCACGGCGGGCGCTGCACCTCTTCCAGCCGCAAACAAATCAATCAACGTCAACATCTATTTCCAAGCGATTTGAAAACAGAACAAAAGTAACTAATTTAATGAATTTTTCATTAGAAGTCACCCACTCTGCCACAGATGAACTGCAAAATCTACAAAACAATCAGGCAGGGTTTGAGAGAGGGAGAAAATTCTCTTCTCCTTAAAAATGACTCCTATCAGCCCATCTGATCCAGGTGAAACGTAGGCAATATGCTCAGCCTGGAAAGCCCTCGTTAAGCTGCTCCTTACTTTATGCTGCCTGCGCACACACGTATTGAGCCAGTTGCATCTGAACATTACAGCGCCTGCCATTTCCCCATCCATTTTTCTATTCCTTTAGTGAAGTTTAACTGCATAGGTTGAATGTCTCTTTCTGCATATTGGCTATGAGACTGGATTTTGTCGAAGGTTTTGGCAGAGATGAGCACGCTTGAAGAAAACCACCCACCATACGAGCACCGTATGGGTGCTCTTATGCAGCACGTATACAACCTCTGTCATGAGCTGCTTAACCACATAGGTTTTTACAACAGCCTTTTCTGCTGCTCGAAATGGCATTCACGAGTTTGTGGGACAAGCACAGAACGTTTTGCAAAGGCCCTTTGCAAAACGGGGTGCTCTGGAGCTCCTGGCTGCGATGACAGTACCGCCACCCGCTGCGGCAGCCGCTCTGGTCCCAACAAAGCGAGACCTGCGCGCGGGCTCAGCGGGCACAGCTCTGCTCATCGCTGCCGTGCCCGGCTGGCAGGTGTCAAACAGGTTCACAGTAAAGTGCATCTGCTCTGCTGGGTACTGCCTAACGTGTGAGGAGTGAAAAAGGACAACCCAGGTTCTCCCGAGATGGAAAAGGCCCATTGACTTCCATGGGATTTGATTATGGCCCAAATACCGCTAAAGGATCCTGTGGGGCTGCCCAGGATAACCCATCCTTCAGCGTGGCAGCTACGTATTGACAAGGCCGGGCTCCATTTCCAGTGCAGAGATCAAGCCCCGCTTCGGTGCCAGCTGATCTCCCCAAAAGTACCTTCTGTAAAGCTGCTTTTCCCAAGCGTCTCCCTAGGCTGTTCCCAGCACTGTGTGCCCATTCCCCAGCTTCAGCATGGAACTACAGAACCAGAAAACACTCAAAAATAAAAAAAAATCACAAGAATTCACACAATTACTTCACCAGTATTAACCAAAGTGTGATGATGCATAATTGCAGGAGAGCATGTGCCCCCGGCCAGTCAAATAAGACTTGAGTTTTTATTTTATTATAAGGTATGTGCTAAAAGCTCATACCTTGTCTCAAACTCTGTTCAAATATGAGTAGGTTGTGGGTATTAGAGAGTGAGTGAAAAAAGAAAGTATAGGTACAATTTCACATTTCTTGGGTGTCCTCACTTGAAGACAGAATATTAACCCCAAAGCCGAGTCCTTCAACATAAACATTTAGTTTTCAATGCTGTTGTGAGCAAACTTATGGTACCGCCTGCAAGCGAAGAAACCAGAGCCCCTGCTGCCGCTGGCCGCTTGGCCGTGCCCAGAGCCGCGGGCTCTCCCGGGGAGCAGGGCGCCGCTCTTCCTCCCCCAGCTCCGAGGAGGAGGAGGAGGAGGAGGAGCAGCCTGCCCTCATCGTCCCAGCCACGAGGGAGCGGAGGTGCCACCCCAACCGTGCGGAGCAGGACCGCGGGCCGCGCTCGCCGGGCACGGGCTGCCGGCCGCTGATCCCATCTCAAGGTGATAGTCACCTCTAGCCTTTCCGCGAGCTGCAAACCTACTGTCCATCCATCTTAAAGCAGCTTGACACTGGCTTCTCTACCCATTTTACAGCCAGCGAACATTTCCTATTGATTTATTGATTTCTGTCTGCCTGTGGAAGGAGCTCAGAACAGACTCTATGTGCTCTTGCAGCCTCCTGCATAGATTTTTTTCCTCCTTTTTTCCCTTTTTATCCAAGCTGTGTGAGCGGTCTGTGGTGAGGCAGGAATTAGCCCATGCGGGAGCCCAATTTGCTAGTGGCGAATGTGCCAGGCTTTCCTCCCGCTCCGGGCAAGCCGGCTGCGGCCGGCCGCTCCGCTGCGCTCCCGGTGCCCCCGGGCAGGCCGGCGCCTCGTTAGCGCCAGCGAAAGCGCCGCTTCCCTGCGCCTCTTCCCTGTTATTAACAGCCCTTTGATGAGCAGGTAAACACTGGCTGCCACAGCCTCATTTCCACCAGCTTGCAGAGATTCCTTCTTTTCCAAGTCAATCAAGAGGAGAGTGGCTTAGTGGCCGCGTTTGCTGGAGCACACACCAGGCACGCGGCAGCATGTTCCCTTTCCGTACGCTCCGGGTGGCTCCGGAGCCGGATGCAGCCTGTGCCCCGGTGGCCGGGCGCTGCTGGCTGACGCTGCACCCGTGTTGTGCGCTGCATTTCCTCACTGCACATCTCGCAGCAGCGCTGCACGCGCGCGGTGATGGCACAAACTCACACTCCCAGGAGGAGGAGCGGGCGCAGCACTGGCACCTGCTGCTCTCCCTTCCTTGGAGGCTCCATGTGGGTCCCTAGCGCTGCTCCCAGGCATGGGGTGTGCGCTGGTGCTCACACACGGACCAGGCCCACCGGGGACCCCATCCCCTGCCCCCATTGCAGCGCTCCTGTGGCAGCTCCGCTTGGAGCCATGGGATTTCTTGCCTCTTTTTCTGCTCAAAAACTGCTCTGGCTGCAGCAAAAACACCTTTCTGGGGGTTTAATCGCCTTGTCCCCAAGTCCCGAGAGGAAGAGGGAACTCCATCCTTCTGGCCCCAAGCAAAACCTTCACACCTCCCCTCCACCGAGCTCCCTCACAGCCTTTCCCTTTAACCCTCCCTATTTCGCTCCTTGACTCGAATTTACGGCACACAGAAATTGCTAGATTGTTTCCCAGCATTACAAATGGATTTAGAGCATCACAGACTTTTGTCAGAGGGACAGCACTGCCAAAGCTGCACTTGCTTCCCTGTGGAAAAGCCGTCTTCGTGGACAGAGAGTGGATGTTTTCTCCATGCTAACTAAGCAATGCTCAGTATGAGTCCTTGTGGGCAGAAGAGCTGAAAAACAAGGGTAAATGTAAAAGCTAATCCCTGCACTTGTGTTGCTGCAAGTGTTGGTGAGATATTAGGGTCTCTAACATGCAGATTTCCAAGCCCGTGGGGAGAAGGCACCCAAGAGGGAGCTACAGCCGTGGCTAAAGGCTGGGTGACCTACGGGGTGCTGGGGACCAGAGCCTGCTCCTCTTGGAACTGATGCATTTCCAGCGGTGCCAGTGAACCGACGCGGATGGGCGCTGGCAGAGCCCTGCCTCTCAGTCCCGCTCCCAGGCTCGCCCGTGGGGAGGTGTCGGGTGCGCAGAGGGCGGCCGGCCGCTCGCTCCGGGACGCGGCCCGTGCTCCTCTCGCACTGCGCCTGTCCTGGGGCCGGTGCGTCTCAGTGGCGCGCTGCTCATTTCCACGCCGGGCGCTGGACACTTCCCTGGCATGTTTGTTGGCCTTCCCAGTGTCCCTGCCAGGAAGTCCGTTATTCCCAAAACCGGGGCCACGTTTTGGAGCGCGCTGGGATCTGGTGTGCACATTTGGACCTTCCTTTGCCTTCAGTTACACTTCTTACATCTCCCATTTCCCTCCCCCTTGCCATATGTGCGCAGGAGCACAGAGAGGAAAACCAGCACAAGTCCCAAGCCGGGTCTAAACGCAAGGTGAGCCTCTTCCAGGCTCCTTTCCTTTGATTGCTAAGGAAATCCCCTCCCAGTGCAAGCCCAGCCGAGGTGCTCCGAGATGCCCGGAGCGCCCTGCGCGCGGCCAGGCCCCCTCCGGGGCCGCAGGGACCTCGGCCCCGGGGCCGCGAGCGGGGCCAAAGATGCCGGCACCGGCCTGGAGGAGTCGACACGTGGAATAAACGCAATTGGCAGATGATTTATCGATCACACCCTGTCCTGAGACAGGCCCTCGACTGAGATGAGCTTCATGGCACGTGAGGCGGCGCAAACGAGCCCTGAAGCCTGCTACTTCATCACATTTTCACCACCGCTGCTTTCACAAGGTGCTGACTCTTCCCGTGTTTTTGCATGTGTGATCCAGCCCTGCAGCCCGCTCGCCCTGCCAGCCTGGCACCAGGACTCCCCCAACGGCAGAAAATGAAGGTATTTGAGCAGGAGGACTCCTGTCCAGGTCAGTGGGACAGTTTCATGATCTCAAAGCCAAGTCCCTCACTCCAGGCAACCCAGACTTAGATGGAAAGATGAAAAATAAAAGTTACAACTTGCAGCATCAGCATAGTCAGCACCAAAAACATTTCCTAGGCGAGCAGACTTTCGCCACTGCCACACAGTGACAAACCCTAGTCCCAAAGGATGACGGTCTCATCCTTTTGTGACTAAAGTGATCTGCTATACAGATCTTTGGTAAAACGACTTCACCTCATTTACGGAGTGGCTCTATCCTCCCCAACTCGCTTTGGGAGGACGTTAGCTGGATCTGGTGTTGTTGCCAATGATGTATCTTCCCTTGCTGTTAGTTTTGCTGATCTTTCTCCTATCACTCTTGTTCTGTCACCTGCGCTGCCTCTCTTTACCGCTCCGTTACTCTCCCTGCAACCTATTTCATCCTATTAGGGGGACAGCTACAATTGGTGATGTGGCCCAGACAGATTTTCTTGTTCCTGATAATAAATGGAGTGTTCAGATGTGTAACTCTGACCTTGTGTATAATTTTCAAAGATAAGTTTTGGGGAAACAAATGGGTTAGTCATTATAGAAATATTGTAAGGCTTGACAGAAAATAACACGGCAGAAAATTATGACAGAAATAGCAGAAAGCCTCTATGAGGCTCCGCAGTATCTAAATTATCTTTCTATATCCCAGGATTGATAGTTTCACAATTATTCTCTAAGTTTCAGAACTTCACCTCCCCTGGGTCTCCCGCCACTGTTGTATTTCCTATTTTCCTACAAGGACTCCACTTTGGCTCAGAGCTCTTTTAATAATTTTTAAAAAGCTTTCAAAATGATTATTTCTTAGGCTATTTTCTACTAAAAAAATAAGTATTTTGCACTAAGAAATGTTTTCAGAGCTCCCCAGTCTTGTTTCATTGTGGATAATGATGCTCAGGAGTGGTCAGCGCATGACCTGCCCCAGACAACAAAGCAGCTGCAAAACGTAAGAGGACACAAGTGGCAGAAGACGACACAGGTGCTGATGGTCACAAGGGAGGTGGGTGACGTTGGTCCTTACCCTACCTCGCACAGACCGTGCACCTGACCCCATCGTCACCCGTTGCTCTGGTGCCAAGCAGCAGCGCGTGCCACAGCCAGAACAGCTTCAGCAGCGTTTGAGAGATGCTCCTGTTGATGGAGCACCTTGTGGACTGCACGAGGGTGGTGAGATTTGTTCCAGGTTGAAGGGAAGTCGGCTCAAGCCCTGTGTGTGAACGTGGGAAGCGGTTTTGCCTCCACTGCTGTTTCCAACTAGGTATTTGGCCAAAATACGTCCAACAGCTGCAGTGCTCCAGGCACATGTCCCCAGCGGCACTGTGGCCCTGCAGGATCCCTGCTGCCCAAACTGTCACTCCCTGGCTCAGTTTACCTTGCTGTGGCACCTTCACGTTTGCAGAGTTGGAGTTTGGCTGCTTGGCTTATTTATGAGCCAGGGTTAGGTGTGTTAGATAAGAGAGCAGCCTCTCCGGGTGGGTAAAGGGCTGTAGCTCCATGGGGATTTTCAGCCCAAAGCCTTTGGCTGCGATTGCCTGACGGGGGAAGAGCTGGACGGGTGCGGGAGCGAGAGGCTGTTGGCTCCAGGATCCTCACCCACAGCCACGCGGTTCTCTCCATGGCTACAGGGCAGCTCCTTCCCTCCCTTCCTACTTCATTCCCTTTGTTTTCTTTCCTTCCTATTTATATTATATCATAGAATCATTGAATGCTTAAGGTTGGAAGGGACTTCAGAGGTCATCTAGTCCAATCCCCCTGCTCAAGCAGGGTCTCAAGTTGTATTATTTGGATATAATTATTATTTTATTTCTATTATTCTATTTCTATTTTTCTTTTATTTCTAGGACTTAGAGTAACCTGCAGGAAAACTAGGAGTTATTTGGCATCATGAATATGATACAAACTGGGTATATAGAATCACAGGATGGCTGAGGTTGGAAGGCACCTCTAGAGATCACCTAGTCCAACCCCCTGCTCCAACACCCGGAGCACAGGGTGGCATCCAGGAGGGTTTGGGAGACGCCTCTGCAGCCTCGCTGGGCAGCCTGTTCCAGGGCTCTGTCACCCTCACAGTGAAGAAGTTCCTCCTCACATGGAAATGGAACTCGCTGTGTTTCAAATATACATTTTACTGAGGGACCCATGGGTGCATGGAGTCATTTTTACGGCACCACCCATGGGTGCCCTTTGCAGGAGGGCAGCCCCGACCACGCGCAAAGGACCCGGCCGGTGCCCAGCAGCTCCCTGTGTGAGGGGGCTCCTCGGAGCTCGGCTCGAAAGGGCTGCTGAGCAAGGAGCCCAAACCTGTTCTGCTGACACCGAGGGCAGCCGGGTGACAAATGCTGGGAGGAGGGAGCTGTGCAGCAGCCGCGCCTGGCATTTCCACTGCCAGCTCTCTCCTTCTGCACCACGTCCTTCCCTGCCCTTGAGAAAGTTACACGGGGACACGTTACAAGCACCGCATCCTTGGGAAGTGAGGGAAGATTGTGTTACGCTGGAAAGTATTAACAGTTGCATCAATCACAAGCCTGGTCAAAGCAGATAGATGTCCTGCTCACCCTTTATTCGGGCTGAATGGAAGATGCAATTAAATGGCT
The DNA here is from genome assembly GCA_032273925.1 of Rhynchotus rufescens. NCBI lineage: Eukaryota > Metazoa > Chordata > Aves > Tinamiformes > Tinamidae > Rhynchotus > Rhynchotus rufescens. The sequence goes on along the minus strand of JAVCKT010000914.1, from coordinate 38,978 downwards.
CTCATATGGGGCTGGCAGGAGCAGCAAAGCCATTACCCAGAGCCTGAGCAGGAGAGTGTGGGCGAAGCGCCGCGAATGGCTTCACTTTTCGGGGAAAAGAAAAGAGTCAGGAGTGTTTTTGGTAATTTATTAGGGCCACAAAGGCCCCGCTAGGCTCAGTGAGCTGGGGGAACAACGGAGTCTGCTGCACTGAGGAGGTGACTCGCTGTGTGCAGGCATCTCCCTATCTGCGCCCACACCCCATTTAATGGCCTGAATTTTCCTATAAGTCAGTGGAGATAAATAAGTAGTTTCAGGGAAAGCTTCATCTTTTCCTAAAGAAAGTGTCTAAAATAGGCCAGATGAATTGGGCTTAAAGCAGCCTGCTTCTCCCTATTGACTTTCACAGGAGTTTAGACTACAAGCTGAGATAGAGATGTCCACGCTGTAGATGTCTAAAGTTAGGTACCATGAATCCCATCCAATAAGTCTCTGTGCCTCTACTTGCAGGCAAGGAAGGGAATGTGGATAGTGATGGATGGGAGATGCACTGAATTTCCTACCAACATCCATCCACCGTTCCTGCGAATGGGCTTTGACTCATCCTCACGTATGTTGCTGTTCATTAACACTGTGTGACGGTACAAATGCTGGTGGAAGGCAAGTTTCATGCTTGCACATGCAAAACTTGGGGGAAGAAGACCGTCAATTTTGTCTTGCAGGCTTTTTGCACCAAAACCTGATGGCCATATCGACATTCAGCCGGGCTGTCTGCGCGAGCTGCTCTGAACTTCTGACCTGTTTAGGCACAATGAAAGATAGCAGAGATGAAGGCTGTAGATTCCCGCTGACAGAATCACGAAGGCTGGGACATAAGTCATTTAAGCAGAAGGGCTGCAGCAGCCCAGGGAGCCCATTGGGCTCTTCAGAGTGGGGCGCCCAAAGCGGGTCCCCCCCAAAGTGGGAACCGAGGGTGGATCCGCACAGGAGCAGCAGCAAAGTATCCTCTGGCCTAAAACTTCCCGTCATTTCCAAGAGATTTCCTTGCATGGGAGGAACAAGCTCCATATTCCAGGTCACACCTTGTCCGTGAACACACCTGCAGGTGTCCCAGGGGCCAAATTCTTCTCCTGCCCAAGCCCATGGATCTTTAAGAGTCCCAAAGAAGCATTAATGAGGAAAATTGCAGCCAACCTCATGCATTCTACTGCTATTTTAATGGCTGACAGAAGTGTTCTCCTCAGTGCACTTTAGGTACACTAGCCATAAAGCAGAAAAATGTTCAGCTATTTCTCCACTGCTAGAAACACTTCAAACTCCACAATCAACTACCCGTACATAATAGATTTTCTTTAAATAACTCTTGGCAAATGCTTGACATCTGTTTTCTCTAATTAATTCTAACAGTCATCATACTTCACTGCATATGTTGAAAGCTTTCAAGGATGATAAGAGCTACCTACAGCATTTCAATCACGGGAGTCTGTATTGTAAACACGGCTGCATGAAAGCTTCAGGATAGCTCGTTCTAAAAAGTCCGTGAGAGGTGTTTGAACCACTGCAAGAAACAGGAGGAAACACCTGCTGAATGTGGAAATAATCATCAATTAAATTAGGAAGGGAAGGCTTTCAAAATGCTCGCGTTTAATTGTAATTATATGGGATATAAACACGATTTAAGTAGGATTCAAGATCCCCGAGCGGCTGTCCTGTGGAAACGTGGACCAAAACAAGTCCTGCCCTAATCTAACTCCAAGGCAAAAGGTAGTTACGGACACGAGAGCAGAGGAAGCGGGAAGGCAACAGCAGCAACCCGCAGCCGGAGCGAGGCGCGCGCTCCCCATCCCAGCTCCCAGCTCCCAATCCCTCACAAGCACCGAGGTACCCCCGGAACCGGCTCCGCTTCCCCAGAGCGCGGCGCCCTCCTCCGCGTCACCTCCTCAGCGCTCGCTCCGTCTCACAGCGCTGGACGCAGCAAGCGAGGCCCACTAGGCACCGTACCGACGAGCGGAGCGTTTGCTGCCACAATTTAATGCAACTAATAATGTCCAGGCACGGCACGATCCTTAAATGCTTCAAGCACCCGGACGCCAACCTATGGACGGCCTCCCCAGTGCCCACGGTGTCCTGCAGCGCCAGGGTCAAGGCAGGAGGCGGCGAGGAGGAGGAGCGGGGAGGAAGGCCTGAGAGGCCCTCGTGCCCGTCCGAGCTCGTGGCTCCGCAGAGGATCCCTCTCTGCTGCATCTTTCATCGGTAGCTGCTGTTTTATGCCAGGCACCCGGCACTTAGATCCGAAACGTGGCACAAAGGAGGGCACAGATTGAGGCTCTTCCTTGTTTTTCCTTCCCACACAATGCCTATAATGCACACTTCCCTGTTAATACATCCTAAAACGTCTCCTCAATGTTAAATAGCCAGTGATGGAAACACAAACCAGTAAAGATAACACGTTAGGAGGATACACAGTAAATCAGACAATTTAATGAATTCATAACCTTTCATTTTATTTCCTTCCTGTGAGATAATTTTAGCCAGTGTCAATGAGATTTGGAGGAAGGGGGAATGAATAGTGATCCTACCTCAACCAATAAAACAAAATCCTAATTTTCTGTCTTTTATCTTTTCCCATTCTTTTGTGCGCCTCTTTGGCCTTGTCAAAACATATCGTTCAGTTAGAGACTAAAAATATTTTCCCATCGATTGGGGTTATTGATTTTTTTTAATCTGTACTTTGGCTTAGAGAGCTCGGGTGAAGGGTGAAAGTTCACCGGCTTAGTCCGCTGTTTTTATCTGGACAGCAGAAGAATGTATTGGCAGCAGATTTGATTTACCTTGTTGGTCAGCTGTAGTCACTCCAAGCGCTGCAGACAGGCAGCAAGCATATTTTGCTGTCTATTTTATTGCACGCTGAACTTCTCGAAGGTCCAGCCTCTCTATTGATTTATCTCTCAATTTCCAGCCGCCCGTGTTTCTCTTCTTATTAACATAAATGTATCAGAAATCAGATTCCCCCTCAAAGATATATTGATCATTTATGAGCTTTGAAAAAAAGTCTGGCATGTGATGCTCTATGTTTCTATCATCCACTGAGTCCCCAAACTCATCTCTGCTGGATGATAAACAAACAGAGAGAAGACTGAAAAAGCAAAGTTAGGAAAGGTAATTACGAAAGGAGGGTTTTGTTATGAAACCTAAACTGTACCACTGTATAGAGAAAATCTTTATCTTTTTTTCTAACCTGCCTTCAGGATACAGCTCTTTTTTGCTGTGATTTGCTACCTCGAGGCTTTTCCTGCAGTATGTGTTACGTAGATAACATACATACACACAACATAACATACGCACGCATCCAGATTTATGGATGCCTGCAAATTCATCGGGTGTTCGAAACGTACACAAGGCACCTACAGAAAGCTCAGGTCGCGGCAGTGCCGCCTGCCCCGCGAGGCCGCTGGCTCCGGTGCCTCCTGCTCCGCAGACGCGGGCGACTCCCTGCCAGGACGAAGGCCCCTCCTGGCCACCAGGCCTGGCTTAGCACAGGCCCTGGCGCCGCCGCAGCCTCCCTAGGTCCAGCCTGGCCTCCCTGCGCCCCGCACGGCTCGGGGCAGCATCGCGGGGCCGCCGATTGCGGCCCTTGCTGCACGCGCGCGCTCAGGCCGCGTCCCTCTCCGTCCGAGGCTGAGCGCTCGCGCACGCTGCCCTTCATCCTGCGGCACCTTTCGTCTCTGCCACCGTCACCTCCTGGACGGAGCGGCCAGGAGCGGGCGCGAGCGGAGCCGTGACCTTGCGGGTGACAGGCGAGCGCTCCCCGCCGAGCAGCGCTGCCCGCCCGGCCTTCCTGTGGCTCCGCACATCCTGGAGGGCTCTCTCGGGCAAAATGCATTTCCCATCACAAACCAGCTTCCTGCATCCTGGACGCTTGCTGGCTCGGGCAGCAAGTGCTCGGGCTCTGCGGTGTCAGGTTTATTTTAGGCTTCCCTTCTGGCAGCAGTGCTACGTTCTTGACTTTGACTTTGCTCCACCGGCCAAGCACGGGAGCAGCCTTTCCCGCTCCCCGCTGCCCTTGGGCTCGGCGTGCCGGGACCTTCCGAGCGCCATCCCTGCCCACTCCCTGGGGGACTTTCTCCCCGGCTCCATAAGGAACATGCAGGTCAGCATCCACACACCGGACCTTGTCCAGCGCCGCTGGTGCCCAGGGCCTGCTCCGTGCCCGCTGCCACACGGGGCCTTGGGACTGCTTCGTAAACACAAAGGGAGCCGGAGCCGGATCATCTCCATGTTGCACCGCCCAGCTCCGACTGCTGCGACACCGGGATCGCCTTAGCGGGATGCCCAGGTGACGCAGAGCAAAGCCCCTCTCTGTGGCGGGGACATCCCCCTTAACAGGTTTCACGCGGCCTCTCCTGCGCTGCGCACCACAAAGTGCACCCACATTCCCGCCAGGAAAGCCCTGCCTGGCCCGTGGCCGGCCAGAGCGGAGCCCGCGCTGCTGGAGGGAGCAGAAGCCCCTGGGAGCACCCAAGCTGCTTGACCCCACGGGCATCGCTCCGTTCAGCGATTGCGGCCGGCCCCGCAACCACCCCTAAATCTGCCCCCCTTTGTTAGGGGGCAGATAAGGGACAGCGCTCGCTGTTCAAACACGCTCTATCAGAGACCTTTGCACGGGGTGCTGCAAAACAAGCGGGCCCTGCCGAGGCCTTCGCCTGCCGGGGCCGCGCCGGACGGGCCCACGCGCCGCCTCGTCCATTACTGTGCTCCGTGCGCCTAAATACTGCCATAAACTGCTAATACACTAATGTGTTCATAGCCTATTGATCGGCACCGGGACACCGTTCCGGGCTGGGCTGGCTCCTCTGTAGTGCTGCGAATAGGCAGAACTTGCCGGAGCCACGGAGTGCGGGAGAAGGGATTCCACACATACCTTACCCGAGCGCCGCAGCGTTAACGTTACAGTTTTTTTTACAGTGCAATAAAATTCTTTTATTTATAAATCTCCTTGCTCTCTTCAAACATTTGGGACGTTGTACAAAATTCTAGAAACAATTTAAAACGCATTAAAAATTATATTAAAGGGCCAGAGTCTCAAAGTTTTAATAAAAATGTAATTGGGGTGGAGGGAAAGGCGACGGATGGTTTTCATATGAGGTCAGCACCAAGCCAAGCGGCAGCCTGGCTGCATGTTGTGAATGTTTTCAAGGCCAGGAGGGGAGCGGGGGAGCGGGGCGCGCGGCCGGGTCCGGCTTGGCTGCCGAGCCCCTGTCTGCCCCGGCTCGCGCCCGGCGCCCACGCAGGGCCCTGAGCAGAGCGCCCTGCACGGGCGGCAGGCGCCTCCTCCGCTCGCCGCTGCCTTGGGGCGGGTTCTGCGGCGCGGGGCTCGCTCCAAAGTGTGGGGCTCGCTCCGAGGTGTGGGGCTCGCTCCAAAGTGTGGGGCTCGCTCCGAGGTGTGGGAGCACAGAGCCCCCGGGCGGTTTCACCTAGGTGTACGCATGCTAAATCTGCAAATCAAACATTTGTTTTACACGCCCACTAAAGCATGCCATAAAAGAAGAAACTGTTGACATAAGCATTGAAAATGTCTCTCCAGATCCGATTTGATAAGTGCAGTCGAGCACTGCCGGGTGTGCCGTGTGTCTCGGCACGGTGCAGGACGCGGGTAGCGGGAGCAGCTCCGCTCTGCTCCTCAAAGCCACCAGGGACACACTCACTAGGCAGGGCAGGGGACACTCGTCCACCCAAACAGCTAAAAATGTCCGTTTCAATATAACATTTATATAACCATAAAGGCTTGGGGTTTTCCTCGAAGGAGACTGCAAGGGTAACGTGGAACACGAAGCAGCAGCTGGGATTAACTATGGGCAGCCCACGACTAGAAAGGCAGAGGAGCAGCTAAGTCAACAGCAGCCCAGGCTGGACCAAGCGCCAAGTTAAGGCGGAGATAGCCAGGCGCGGCCTAATGAGGAGCTCGCCCAAATGCAGGTGTTATCGGGAGGGGAGGGAGTGGTGCTCAAGGCAAGCATGTCACATGGTGCAAGGATGCATTAAATGTTAATAATGTTTAAGCACTGTCAACAGGGTAGATAGAAGATCCCATTACCAATTCCCAGACCCAGCCAGTTCCCAAAGGAAAGGTTTTAAATGAGATATTTCTAAAGTGCTGGATGTAACAAATTGGTTTAGGAGCCCAAGGCTGCTGAGGTAGCACTGGATTACAGATGCTGCTTTGGGCACTGTACCTAAGGTCCATGCAAATATTAATCTTATGAATCTTATGCAATATCTGCTATGATAGGAGTCACAGAAGATTTTGCCAGAACTGGAGCTGAAGAATCAGGAATAAAGCCCTTGTGTGCACACGAGGCAGCCGCCAGGTCGGCAAGTGCCCATGTAGGACAGCTTCCAGCTACGGGCCTCGACGCTCCTGTTCCCCCTTCCCTGTCCTCTGTTCCTTGGGATCCTCCTGCTGGATCCCTCCCTGAGATCTCAGATGGGAGGCTCAGCGAGAGCCGCAGACAGAGGCAGCCCTTCCCAACCTTCTCATCTCCTGCAGTGATGGGTCTGGGCTACTCTGTTCCAGCCTGCTGGCCAGCGATACAAATGTCCATGTGTTCATGGGGACAGAAGAGCAACCTCGCTGGGTTTGGGGCTGTTTTGCCAGCACAGGGACAATCTCAGCCCATTTCATAAAGCTGATCTCCGAGCAGAGGCGAGGGAAGCGTTCACGAGGGGAGGGAGGGAGGGAGGGAGGGAGGGAGGGAGGGAGGGAGGGAGGGAGGGAGGAAGGAAGGAAGGAAGGAAGGA
>JAVCKT010000914.1:0-28949 GCA_032273925.1 Rhynchotus rufescens | reverse complement strand
GGGGGGTGGGGGGGGTGGGGAGGAAGGAAGGAAGGAAGGAAGGAAGGAAGGAAGGAAGGAAGGAAGGAAGGGGAATAGGAAGAAAGGAGAACAAGCATCTAGCAGTGGTGGGTTTTGGACATCCATCCTGGGAGCCTGGCACCTAACTAAAAGCTTAGCAGTGTTAAAAAGGTAATATAAATCACCTAGCAACTTCTTATGATGCGATTATATATATTTTGGGAGATGTCGCACAGTATAATTCATTAAAATGGAATTAAAAGAGGACATCCTGCCACATCGTGCAAAATATCAAAGGATAATTTGGAAGATGATTTCTCTGCCTACAGGAGGACTCCTGGGGTGCTGCCTGCTCCAGGAACAGCAGTCAGCTTAATCGTTTGCTGTTCTCATTATCACCCGCAGTTAATTTTAGAAGGACCATTCAGCTTAAAGAAAAAAGAGTGGGGAGAATTACCCGATCAGCCCCATGAACACTACTCTGAGAACCCTTTTGACTTCACCTTGGTGTTCATTAGGCTGCTGCTACTCCAGTCTGGATTTTAAATATATAGCCACAGTCAAATATCAGTAAGAGATATGATAGGAAGAGTGCTCAAGGAACACTCCATTTGCAGGCAAAACCTGCTCTTTCCTTCCACTTGTGGAGCAGACAAGGTTGGTTCCAAGTACTGTTTGCATTACTGCTAACCATAAACATTCAAAAGCAAGGAGTGCCCAAATGAAATAATGTAGTGGGTGGAAAACTGCAAAAACTGAATTTCTGAATTCAGGAGAGTCTTTTCATGTGCATTCTTGTTTCTAACCCCTTAGGATTCAAGTCCTCCAGTTCTCCATCTTCAGCAAAAAGGGAGCAAAAGAAAAAAGGGAGCAGCAGAATGCACCAGACACCAAACTACTGAAACACCAGTAGCTGTCAGCACTGCTTTTATAAACACCACTCTACTTGGTGCCCTTATATACTGTGCCAGGCTTCTGGAAGAGACAAATCCTGTGCTTAGATGAACACAGCAACTTGCGCTTAGGAAAACCAGTGCTGTGTTAGTGTGCATCGGGGACTTGGTTTGGCTTTTAGCCCCGAAGTGATTTTTTTTAGATGATTTTACAAATAATTTCTGCTCTTTGAAGCTGATTTTCTTTACAGCAAAGACAACAAAGCTCCCAGAAAACTGAATCAGCTGCCATGTAACTGCTGTAATAACTGAAACATTTCTCTCTATTTATAAATTAAAAGTTCATATTGCAACATAGGATTTGCAGCCAGGTGGTAGGTAAAGAACAGTGTCATGCTGTGATAGGCACTGTACAGATCCATAGGGAGAAAAAGGGACATTTTCCCAAAGAATTTACAGCCCCGGTAGGTGACGGGTCCACTTTTTGTTAGTGACCTAAGCCATTAAGCCCTGGCCTACACACACAGCCACCGACGGTGTTGTTTGATATTGATTTAATTAAACTGCAGCAACTTTTGCATGGAGTATTCATAGAGCGGTTTAATTTGTGTTGATGAATTTACAGACATGAACTAAATTTGCATAATCACTCTTAGGCTGGCACTGAAGAGAATAAGCACAAAGATCACACGACTTAGCTAAGTGGATATAAATTAACCCCAAAGCCCCTTCTGGGTAGGAGGCCGCCTTAGAAACCCTGCACAGCCACCGAGAGAAGCATCAAGCCAGAGCAATTCTATTTATTATTTAACGATTAAGCAAAACAGACTCAAAAATATTCAATATCAAAATATTAAAATAACAACGGGGCTGGGATGCAGAGCGCCCCACACTGAGCCAGGGGTGGCACGGGGGAGCCCTCGTCCCTCCGAGCCACCAAATCTGCCCCCTCGGCCGCAACGCAGCAGCTCAGCCCCAATGAGGGGCTCGGGCCGACGTTTGAACTTAACTTCTGGTTGGGAACAGCCCGTTCCCTGCAGCTTTTATACTAAAACTGAATCCAAATCCGACTGTCCTAATGTCACCAGCAAGATCCGAAGGGCGAGTACAAAGCAGCAGCAGGAGACGGCGGGCGAGGGGCACCGCTGCCCTATTCAGATTGCAGGGAAGGATGTAAATTGCAAGCGATGAAGGAGACACATCACAAAGATCCATAATCTCTGTAGGGCCATCAACAGCAGGCTTTTGAAACGCCAAAAAATTACACCCGTGACAAGGCAGTGTCACACTGGGAGAGGAAAAATAGTGACCAATGGTTTGTGGCGGGGACGGGCAGTAGTGGATTGCAGCTCCCGCTGCCGCACAGCGTATTCCTCTTCCTATTGTGGTTCGCAAGGCCCTGGCTGGAGCTGGGCAATTACTACAGAAAAAGTGGCTGTACTCACTTGTTCAAATTCGAAAGGATGTTCATCGCAGCTAAAGCAGGGGTTTTGCCTGGTACAGTTGTCTTTTTTTTCCTTCACAACATTTTCAGGTATCTCATCTGAAATCAGGAAGAATTTTCTAGGAGAATATTCTTGAGAATACTCAGTGCTTTGCCAAAGAGTAAAGATCAGCCTATAGACTAAACACATGGGTCCCTCTCTATGGACCCCGAAGTGGTGGAGCAGTTTTTGCTGCAGGGGAAGGACAGTTGCCTCTTTCCAGTCACCTGTTCTACATTTCACATCTCATCTCTCCCTACTTTTCCCTCTTATTTTGCATCTTTTCCCCTTCTGCTATGTCCTGCTGGTGGCCGACTTGCACCATCTCCTCCCTTGCAGGCGACACAGGCCGCTGCTGTCACCATCTCACAGGGCTCGGCGCCGTTTCCTGCACGCCTTTTCTCTGTGCCTAGGCTGGATCTCTCATCTCTGCTGGGCTTTGCCTTTCATTCAGCTGCTCGGCTGTGGCAGGACCTTGGACAACACCGCTGGTGGATAGCAGACTGGAGACTGTAAGTTTATTTCACAATCAAACTCGCTTTTGCTGCATATTCTCAGCTCTTTTTTCCAGCTGAGAGTTCACGATCCCTGCTCCCCAACTGCTGACATTTACCTGCCCTTTCTTTCATTCCCAGCTCTCTCTCTGTCATTCACGACTCTGAGTCCGGACCAACCTATTACCATTTGTCTTTTATTCTGGCGTGCCTTTGCAACGAGATCTTGGAGCTGGGGTCTGCTCTCCTCCATGGGCCGCATCCCCCAGGCCTCCCATCCCGCAGCAGCTCCCAGCCCTCCTGCCTCCGAGCGCCCGTGCGGAGCCGCGCTCGGGGCCGGGACAAACCGGTGCTGTCCCCACGGAGGGATTGCCAGGCACTTCCCATATCCATGACACTCGGCACGCAGACCTCTTGGAGCTTAGTCTTTAAGCAATGCTCTTTACACTAAATCCCGGCACAGTAACTTATGGCAGCCTTCTCGGGGCTTAGTTAAAACAGAGCAGATATGTCTAAGAGTAAATGAGCTGGAGAGCTCATCCGAGGATATTTCTGCAGCAGCTCGAAGGTGGTTTTCTCTGCACAGCTCATTAGGTAGCTCGTGCTGCACAATGCAGGCGTTTTGGGTTCCATTACAGTTTTTAATTGAGAGCTCATGACACGGCACTGGTCAGAAACAGCAGCCCGTGCCCTGTGGCTGCAGGACAGCCCTTATAAAATCTATTTCTTTATAAATCTCTTTTTGCACTTTTGGCACACAGTTCTCCAAAGGCCTGATATCCTAATGTCACTTTTACAGAACATACAATAATTCAGAGAGTGAGCAATCTGCCTAGCAAAGGTGTGTGGCATCAGAGAAAGATCTGAGGTCTCCAGCGCCCTGCTCGCCCCACTGCTGTCCTCCAGCGCCCAGACCATCCTGCCTTTCCTTAAGGCTTTGTAATAACACCTGGAAGCATATGGTGAATCAGTCAGAAACACATATAGAAGTACAAGGAAACATTTCTGTGACTGCAGATATTTTGAAACAACAGCGTAGCTCACACCCAGTCAGATCAGTTTGACCCAGGTTTGGACATGCAATTCTAATGGAAACCATTCAATTCCACAGTAAACTACTAGTTCAATAGTGAGTGGATGAAAATATTCTTCAAAACATAAATGAGTGCTCTTTAACACCCAGTAGCACATATATCTCCTTAGTGAGCACTGGCTATTTTGAATGTGATCCATGTTCACAACCTTACTGGTAAAATCTGCTGGAAATGAGAATAAATATTCTCCCTCAAAGACACTCCATGGCTGCGCTGAGTCTGTCGGTCACCAAAGACCTGATGAAAGGGCAAAAGCAGAGTCGCTGACGGCACAACCTGCACAGTCCCAGCAGCCAGGAAATGCACGGAGTTTTTCTCCACCTCGTCACTGCTGTTACAGACCTTGCAAAAACCAGCCATGCTCTGCTTGCTCCCCAGGAACCCGCAGCTCAAGAGCAGAGCTCCTGCGTGTTGCCAGCTCCCATATTCATTTTATGGTGCCATTAAGGGGCAGATAAAATATATATGTGAGTTGTTTTGCTCTCTTGCTGGCACCTTATTTTAACTCCATGCTTTCTTCATTTATGATCTTGGGCTCTTTTTTTTTCTGTTCATCTGTATCACCAGAGTCAGTACAATGACATGACTTTGATTTATGTCACCTGAAATCCTGCTTGTCAGGGGAAGCAGGAGGATGTGGAGAGCTTCCTGGTGCATGGGAAATACAGTTAGGAAGAGATACAGCTGGGCAATGGTAAGGTAGAGAACAACTGGGAATAAAAAGGCTTAATAAAGGATGAAACAGAGCTTATTTGGGGATGCTCACATATATTTCCTTGAGTACCACTTGAAAACATCCCCCTACTTTCTTGTATCTCAAGTAGCATGTAAAGTCAAAAGTTCAATAAAGCTCCTCACAGTGTAGTGGTGTAAATCTAAAATATATTTAGTTAAAGAGACTGGGTTGGTTATACGCGCCTGCTCTGCAGCTTGTTTACCAGGCCTGGAAAGCTCTGCACGACTGGCTGTTACCAAAACTCACCCCCTATGGAGATGACTGTTGGGAAGGAAAGAAAAGATCCTCGGAACAACTCAATGAATCTCAGACTATGTGGTCCAGAAGAAGAGTTCTCCTGCACTTACAGGAGCAACATTTCTCTCCCTTACCAGGACGTGAGAACTGCAGTCCAAGCCCTACCCTGCACAGGAAAAAGTCCAGTTCCTGTTTATGTTTGGGCTTCTTCAGGCCATAGCATGGATTGTATTTGATTCCAGAGAACTATCTTTCTGCTCATCGCCGCGAGCAGCGGCCACGGCACCGCTGCAAGCTGCCGGCAGCGCTGGCAGCCTCAGCCCACCGCAGCTCGTAACGCTGACCTGAAAGAGCAACTCTGCCTCATCACCCCGACCGCAAACACGGAGGGAAATCAGAAACACTCTGTTGGTTAAAGGCTTTTGGAAGTGAGTCACATGGTGCCTATGGAAAAACCAAGGCAGAAGGTAAATAGCACCTCAGTCTTTCTCTACAGCTTTCCAGTTTTCTGCTCTGTGTTTGTTGCAGGGTTTACCAGCAGGCAGAATTAAGCCCATCCAAACGAAGAGTTGATATTCAAGACTGCCTCTCAGCAAAGAGGGTTTTTGCATTCATTAATGTTGCCTTGGGATGAGGGAAGGAACAGGAGAGCCCTGATTGACCTTGGACATTTATAAAGGTAATCTAATTTGTGCTCGTTTGCTACTTTTTCATTAAAGCCTCTCCTGGAATGTTTCTTATCATGAGTTGCGCTTCCCCTGAGAAAAGTTTTAACAAATAGACCAGATCCTGGGCAGCCCTGGCCCAGCAGCCGCGCTCTGGGAAGCGCCAGGGCGACGCAGGCTCGAAGGCGTCTCCGGGAAGGCTCAAAATGCCACAAAAGCAGCAGCTCCGACCTGAGGAAACGCGGCCGTTCTCAGGAACACCAGCCACCCTCAGCAGCAACTTTCTTTGTTTCCCTGCCTCCAAGTGGATTTGTTATACCACAGGTTAACTGCTTCCGTTTAGGGAAGAAATGGCCTTGAATCATTGTTTCATCTGGGGAACCACAGGTGATGTTGTACACGGTCTGTTTGCAACCTCAGGGGTTAGTGAAAATGAAACCCAACGAAGGCAACGCAGACCATTGACCAGAACGAGACTTGCCAACATTTCCTTCTTTAATCTCTTAACCAAACGATACGACACATGACAGCACAACGGCGAGGATGAGGTTTCAGAGCCTGCTGACAATGCCAGTTTTTGGTTAAAAATTAAAAGAAAAAAAAAGAACAGGTATTTTGCTTATCTGATTTACATACCAAATATTAAATAAACCCTGCAAGGTACCATGCTTCAAAACTGACTTATTTTTTGAGAAATGTAGATTAATAATCCTCCTTGCTTAAAAAATGAGCTTCAATATTTGTGCGAATCGTAGAGTGAAAAAAATCAATGTGCTATCGACTGCTGGGGATGATCACATTCATTTTGCCCTTTGTGGTTGGTGAAATCCATGCTGCAATTACAGAGACAGGCTGGCAGCAAAGAGCCTCAGTTGGGCTTTCAGCTCCACATTAATCCAAAACTCACCATTTTAATGCAGATATAGATTGCCACGAGTCAATAGCTGACTACTTGAATTGTGAAGTAGCAGTTCCAGGCTATATTGGCAGCACTGGCTGCTACAGTATCTTCAAGTATTTTGAAATTTCAAAGTGTTGCTCTACACAAGTGAAGAGCAGAGCTGACACCACCTCGCACGGGCAGCCCTGCTAATGGCATTAGCCTAAGCGGGGGATCTAGAATAAAGACCGCATGCTTAGAAAACTGCTAATAATCTTGAAGTGAATCAAAAGCAGATTTTGCTGGATATAAGATGCATATACACCTTAGCTCAGGTTTCAGTGCCCTAATGCCTTATCCCATAAAGCATCTCCATGCTGAATTTTTATGATATAGCTCCCAATTCTCCCTTATTTCCACTGTTCCAAGCACAGATGACCACCAAAGTCAGAAGAACTGCTCTGCACTTAAGACCTTGCAAATTAGATCGGATTTTGGCTTTCAGTACTCATTTCCTTTTCAGCACTCAGGCTCTAAGAACTGAATTCTGCCATTAATTTTGTGTGAAGAATTTGAGAACCTGCTAAATGGAGGGCGTCTCTTCAGCTGCCCATTAGATGCAGAATGAGCCTAGCACTGTATTTTATGGATGATAACCATACTCTCGGACACCTTTATGACAGAAGCCCTTCTAATAGAGTCAGCTGAGGATCCATGCAAGGGTGAGCTGGGCTACCACTGCAGATGCACAGCTACAGCTGCACCTTGCGGTGCTCATGGTCAGCTCTGCTGGAAACCCATTGAACTCCATGGATTTGCTTCCCTGGACTTAGCTCAATCCATCGGTCACGTCCAGGTTCAAAGCAGACCGTCGTTCCCACATCCCAGCACATATCCATGCATCCATTCTCCAGTACAGGTAGGAGTAAGAGAGCAGGAGGCTGGGCCTGAGCAGCAAACTCAACTTTGCCAAACCCAGAGCAACGCGTAGAGTCATTTTTGCTACCAAGGGTAACCTGCAAACTCAGTAAGCTCTTTAGTGCACATCCTACTATCACCGATAGAAACAATAAAATCGGGAACGTGTAGGGAGTTGGTCTGGATATTTTGCTGCCAGATCCACTCTGGACAATCAAAGGAAGCCCTTTTCCTTTGTTCGTGCCTGGGACACAGGCCCGTTTGATGTTGGAAAAGCCTCCGCATGGCATTGGCCTCCTAATGATGAGTCCTGTGCAGGCTGGGAACCTGCGAGGCTTTGCGAGGGATTTGTGAAAGGAGGAGGATTCGCCCTGGTGCTACATATTGCTATTCCGCGTAGCTTTTCTTAGCAGGGCTAATACACCTTAACAGTCTACCTTAAAAACATTACAAAACTGGAGCAAGGATCTTAATTCTGCCTGCAGAAAAAAGAGTGGCTCTTGCTGCTGACCTGTAGCTGTTTGTGTATTTGAAAGTCTCATTAAGCTCAAAAACTGATACAGTGTGAAAATATACATGAAAAAAAGATATAAATACCTGAGCTATAAGCAGACTCCTGTTGCGTTTGGGAACAAATATCCACAAGACTGCAGATTTTTAGTTGCTTACAAAGGTAGAAGAAAGTTCTGAAATGTTTTACTTCTTGGTTTTCCAAAATAAGCATAAGGTTTCCAAAACCACAGTAGGAAATCTCAACTATAGGGGACATCAAAAGGCCCCCTTTATTAGTGGCAAGAAAGGGGAGAGCTCTAACATGAATCTCACTGCACCTGACGAGAAGGAAGGACATCAGTTTGCGTGGAGAAGACAGGCACTTCTCCCAAGTGACTTTCATCTGCTAAAGCCACATGAATCCTCATCCTCTCCCACTCAAACTGATGGGATTTAAGGCATCACATAAAAGGAAGCACATACACAACAAATCCACATTGATTGGCATGCTGCTATGTAAAGGGGAAAAAGTGCTCCAAAACAACTGGAAGAGGCTTTTCACCTTGACCTTGTCACCTGCGTAGTTTTCATTAATTATTGGTGCTTTAATTATTAGCGCTTATTGGTGCAGCACCTAACGATACCCATCAACCTGAGATCCTAAAATCCGACGCTGCTTTTGCAGGCTACAAACAAACTACAGACACACCCTGTCCCCAAAACCCTGAACAGAAAGCCCAGGGGAACCGGGGGACATGGGAGCCAGGTGCTGCAGGGCTGGAAAGGCCGGATGCGACTCCGGTGGGAAGGGAGGGACGGGCACGGAGGGAGCGGGAGCCGCAGGGCAGCGCGGGCCCCTCACCCTCGTGTCCCTGCGACCCTCTCCCCTTCAGCGCCGCAGTTGCCACCCTAGCTGGCTGCAGCTTTGTTTTGAGATGCTCAGTGAAACTTTGCACTCCAAGAAAGTTAATTCCAGACACAGTTCGGAGAAAGTGAGCCTGCCTTTAACAACCTCCACCTGGAATAAGAAAAACGTAATAAATTCTTCATGTTTACTGCGTTTACACAAGGCCCCAGACTATGGATTACCTTTTTATTACTCCTTGTTGTAAGTTTTTTTTCCCTCTATTATTAGTTTTTTTAACAAAACAGTGGCAAGAGGAGAAAATTGTTATCTTCCCTGCGGACATTTATAGGCTTTTGAATGAAAGTTTGGTTACAGATGTGTCCTCTGCGGAATTGTGAAATAGTTTTCCTTACTTAGCTGGGCTGCCCCGCAACTGTGGCGAAAATCTTTCCCAACAGTTATTCCCTGGAATTAGGCAAACACCTGAGGGTTTTGAAACACCTGCCTTGCTGCTGAAAAACAGAGCCCAGGATGAACACACACAAACAGGGACCCCAGGTCGTCATCGCGGGCACTGGGCACACCGTTTTGGGGCAGACTACGCAGGCGGCCCTTTTGCCCTCTCCTCTCCACTGCAAAGACCCAGTCTCTCTCCAGCAGTGAGTGGAATTTTCCAGGGCAATTTAATGTTGAAATACTGAACTTTGGCAAATGTACCTCAGCCGAGAGCAACTGCCAAGCCAAATGCCTGCAGCTCGGGTGGCAGCTTTGGCCGTTATTTCAGCATTGCAGCAGAGCCTCTTTAGACCCTCGAGCACGGAGGAGTATCTCCCTCTGCTTTCTCCTTGTCCTGGTTTTACTGCTTGCTTCCAGTATTTGTGCAAAGGGACAGCATATAAAACTACTGCAAGACCTGCTATAATTGCCAGGTATCAGGCTGCTTCAGTGGGAAGCTTTGATAGCATCTAAAATAAATGTAATTCCTCATCAATGTGTAGCATCTGCATTCTGAGAAAACACAGAATTAAGGCATGGTTGAGCACAGACTGATCACCGAAAAGGATGAATTTCTTCTCTACGTGGCATGTCTTTAGAAATGTTAGGAAGAAATGGGCAAAAAGCAGCAGCACAGCCCAGATCCACAGAAATGCCTGGCATGTCATTCTTCTAGGAGAGGACCCAACTCACATGCAGCCAATCCAGTATTTCCGAGAAGACGGAAATAAAATCAATCAGGAAAACAAAAGCTACTGGAAGCTACAGCAACTCCTCACATGAACATGGTTGTAGCAGGCAAAGGGCAGGAGAACTGGCTCGGTTTGCACAGCTGGGATGGGGCTGCCCAAGCAAGGTGCTGCAAGGAGACCTTGTGCCATGAGCTCTCAAGCCACATCCTCTCCACGCCATCTGTTTAGTTTGGACGTTTTGGAAAATCTAGGCTTTAAGCGTCTGTCTGCTACTACTAATTCTGATGGGTATTTCTAACTTAAATGCCTCAAAAGCAACAGCTTCAAGTTTTTAAAACAAAGGGTAACAAGCACAAAAATGTACCATTCCCTCCCCCATGAAAGGTCTCTGCCATCATTCAGAAGAGGCAGATTGCAGGACATGAGAGGCAGCAAAAATGGCACAGGTCTGAGAGGGGCAAACTGCACAACTTCTAACAGCGCACAGCGTTTGCCAGGGAGAAAGGCAGTGCAAGGAGGGGGGCCCGAACCATGTTTGATGGCTCAAGACAGATTCAGATGGTGACAGATGAAGAAGAGGGGCGTTTGCTCACAGCTACTCAGTCTACTTTTGCCTAAGATTAATGCCCACTTGTGGGCATGTTTCCTGGTTCACATCAGGCGAGGTGACACCTAGGTGAGATCCTTCTGGGCACCTCAGTGGCGGCGAGGGCAACAAAGGCCAACACGACCCTTCCACCACGATGCCCGGCCCTCCGTTAGTCTCCAGTGCTTTTACACAGCCCTGTTACCCAACGAGCGTTGGGCACACTGAGATCGAGTCCTGGCACCCCAACCTTGGGCCAGCTTGCCAGCTTGGCGATATGCAAAGTCTTAGATTAACACAGCTCTTTAATTTAAACCTAAGTGAGCCCAGCACAAAAGACAAGCTGGTGTGAAGCACACGTCATCTTAAAGGTTAGTCCTCATCGGATAGTACATACTCTGTAATCTAGGCACTTCGTAGCGTTTGGTCTAAAACTAACATTTTTAGCATCTGTTGACCTGTGGTTTTGTAAGTACCTGTCATCAAGTTACTCAAATGCATCACTACAGCTTTAGATGACACACCATACACTGCCTACCCATAAAATTCCCATGTTAAATTCAAAGTTTTATTATTCACTTAAAAGCACTTAATGGCTCCAGGCCCGTGCGCTTGCTAGAACTTCTGTCACCATTTGCCCTTAGCCCTTCACCGAGCTCCAAGTGGGCAGGTGGTCTGAAGCCCTGATGGAAAAGCTCTTAGATGGACAAATTCCCAGGGATGGAAAGCCCTCTCTTTATGTCTGTCTGTAGCACTTGGACTAAGCGTTCAGCACTGGAAATGTAGATGTTTCCCACTGCTGTTTGTGAATGGTGTGACCAGCGCAAGCAGCAAAGCCTGGCGCTCGAGCTGGACCACGGGCATCCAAGAGCAGACTCCAGGTCGCTCTGAGAAGACTTAGAAGTCTAAGACTTCTAAGACTACGACTTCTAAGTCTTAGACGTAGACGACTTCTAAGTCATCTAAGTCAGAAGTCTAAGATGAAACATGAAGAAATCTTTTCAGTTCTAGAGAACTGCTGAACATAAGAACTTATTTTATCAGAATGAAGAAAATATACTTTACAACATATTTATCAGTGTTAAAAAAAAAAAGCACTGACCTTTGAAAAAAATCCAGAATTACAATACTTATAATTCAATTGTTATTGAGACTTTTAATGTAATGATGAGGGAAGAGGAAGTAAGGAGATAAGCAGCTGCATTTTTAACTAAGGATATCAAATGGGTTAAAGGAGTCAGTACTAGGTCTGAATAAGTAGAAGCTCTGCCATCTTACAAATATTTTCAATATTGAAAATATTATTTGCATCCTAAATCAGAACGAAAAGCTGAAAAGGTTTTATGAATCAAAAGCATAAGAAAAAATTCAGCTTATGTCAACCGGAATATTTTGCTTCGTTATGTTCAAAACCACATCATTTATCTCTTAAAATATTTTCATGACTTATTTTTATTGTAAGTTAAATAAAACATAATTACCCTGAACTTTCAGAAAATGTAAAATCCTATATGAACAATGTATAGCTTCTTACTGAAAATATTTCATAAATGCAAATGTCTTTAAAGGCGGCTCATTCAAGCAAATTATTTCACACTTGACAAATCCACACCTTTTGGAAAAAAATAGATTTTGTTACCATATTTCCAGATAACTCTCCTTGATATCTGTATCTCAGATCCACGAAACCTCAGGCTGGGTGAAGCCACTGTAAATACTGCATGTGTAAATAAGTGCCTCTATCTAAATTGCTTCGTATCTTTTTTCACACAAGAAACATAAATGCAACAATAGATCAACCTGACTGTAAATATCTAAATATGTCCTTTAAAAGCCAAAAGAATGTCAGATACAATTTATTTTCGGCTAGTGCAAACTGAGACATTAAGTGGCAATTCTACTTCCATTAGCTAAATCTGGCAAATATGCAACTGTTTAAAGGCATTGTCAATAGCCATTGCACAATTAAGTATTTGTACTGATGCCTTATTAAATTACCCTTTTCAAGTAGGCATAATAAACTAGGACTTCACTGTACAGATTTTCATGGTGAAAGTCCACATCGCAGGAAAATTTATTTAAAGAGAATGTAGTCCGGTGAGTAATGAAGTAAATGTCAAATGGTTTCGGGCAAATAAATCTGAGATGCCTTAAAACTTTTTTGGCAGTTGCAGCTGAAAGGGCGTTTGTAACGAGCCCGGCAGAGGCCATCGTGGGCAGCGGAGCTGCCCAGGCCGTCCAACACGGTCAGGGCACCTGCAGGGGCCAGGACTCGTTGGCACTACCTAGGCTGGCGCTACCACCAGCATCAAGACATGGCAAGACCAGCTCGAGCAGATGATCCGTGTTGGAGAACTGCAATTTTGTCTTCCCAAACCTCTCTTGAAGCCTAACAGCCAACTCTTTATCCACCAGGCAGGTCAGCCAGCTGTAGGTCGCCACAGGCCAGGCTTGAGCTGGTCTCAAAGGCAGGTGGGTGCCAATGCTGCGAGCAGCTTCGGGACCATTGCAACAAGAAGGATTTACCTTAAACACGCTGCCAAACTTCCAACACTTATAATTTCCTCTGACATATCATGCAATCTGTAAATATTTTCTCAAGGAATGGACAGAGATTTCCTTTTCTCACTTGGCAGCTTTGCTCCAATCCGGTGTTTTCTAAAGTGGTAACGTTGCCGCATCCTTGCTGTTATATGCAAGGTTGTGAATTTCTTCTTTTAAAATATGGCTTATTATATTTAGTCAGTTTGTTTTATATCAAGCATTTATTTAAATGGTTTTCATTGTATTGACATTTTATAATGCCCTCCTAATATTCTTATTATTGATTTTAATACTGCAATGGTATTATTCATGGTGACACCTATTGGAAAGCAAGCTTCAATTATATCAATAGATGCTATTATTATAACATTGATAACATTAATATTTGATAGTGGCATAAAACGTGATGCATTGGCAATTAACTCATTAATGTAGATATCATTAACCAAAAATGTCAGGGTTGTTTTAATGATTTTTCCTTTGCTTTCTTTTAACAAGTTCTCTAATCACTGACTCCGTTTTGTTTTCGAATGAGCAGCAGCCACAAAAGTTGCTCTAAAAACTAAGATTCTCCCTTCAAAACAAGCCAACACGGGCCCTTGTGGCTGGGCAGCTACTGTGGGTCTCGAATCAACAACGTGAGCCATCGACGCGCACCCTGCGACTCCAGCGCAGAATATTCCAAAATAAAAAGATTTACCAAAACATAACAGTGCCTTTTTGCTTGTTGCTTGGCAACCAGAATTGATCCCGCAAAAAAGTCACCTGACTTCGGAATCGCTGGTGGCAATATTCCTCCATCATTTTTCTTTTTCGCCCCAAACTGATGAAGCTTCCATCAGAAACAGCTGCTAATTGTTTCTTTCCTTTCTCTTCAGCTGCTTAATTATACAACGGAAACATTTCTGTAGGAAGAGGGGGTGCGATAAAGCCAACAACATCAACAGCCTTGCTCAAATATTTCTGGATCTGAAGGAGCAAATATTGCGAGCCACAGCTGACTGCCAGCTCCGCCATCCCAAAATAACACCCGCAGTGAGCGGCTCGCCTAGCTGCAGAACAACCATTTTTACCACACCTGCACTGATGGACAATTTGCAATAATCTTTTAAAAGCCACAGCCTAAGAATACTTGTTGTTTTGATGACTCAGTTGGAATTTGCCACCGCATTTGTCTTGCTTTCATCATTTCTAAACATTAGCATTTTCAGCTGTTGACTGAAAGCACTTCTGGTCCTCTATAACGTATATATAAAACACTTTTGATCTTTTAAAATCCTCCTGTCAACCTGGAATCACACAGCCTCTTACATTACCTTGTTCTTGTCCTTAATGGTGACCCGCAGTGAACTCTGCACTCCTACTTTCAGATGTTCAACATCCTTCCTTTGTTAAAAGCTGCTGATCAAAAAGGAACATTGTGCTCGCTGCGTTTCCCTCTGCAGCCCCTCGCTAGCGTTTACAGGAATTACACTAAAACACGGGCTGTGGGCGCTGGCAATTTCATTTAACCACACACCATATTTTTGTTTTGCTTTCTATACTACTTAATTCTTTAGGTAAATCTTTAGGTAAATTTAGGTAGAAAGGAAAAAGCTTCTCTGCACTCGTGCACTTGGCCCATCACGGGCACTCAAAAATAGCATTGCATTCAGCAGTGATAAAAGATTCATCCACAAACACCTAAATTGTCTTTTTACATTTTCTTCTCTGAAATGAACACTCTCTATAAGCTCAAATGACATTTGTCCTTTTTAAGAAGTGAAGAAATGTTACCTAAATGGAGCATATATCCCATTTCACTTTTCCTCTGTATCATATTCAGATCTGGTAGATGGGATTTGATGCTGCTTCCCATAATGCCTCCTCCACGGCTTTTTCTGTAAAAGCTTAACAAGGACACAGCATCAGAGAGTCTTTAGTGGCTAATACCTGACCCCCTTCTCTCACATTACAGCTCCAAGTGACCATTTTCAAGCCAAAAGGTCACCAACATCCCCATCCCCATGGAGCCAATGTGCATCAACCTTCTAACCTTTGCCACAGAGAGATGATAGCTATTTGGGCTGCAATCCCTTCATTACAGATGGTCCATATTTTATATTTAGTGTGGGAGGTCAAATTTAGGAAAGCAATTTCTCTTAAAGCTAAGACTTCCAATAATCCCAGATCTTCTATTGGCTTATGGGTGAGTGGCCAGTAATGGGTTTATGGGCAGCTCCAGGTTTTTTCTCTGTGCTGGGGAGGGAATTTTGTCAATCTAAATTTTTAGGATTGGTGGCCACTGTTGTTTATTATTCAATGAGCACTTATTAGATTGTATCTAAGCACACTGCAGCAGGCAGAGAGTATCCTTATAAGCAGGCTTGCAGGCTGGATCAATATCTCAAGGCATTTACAATCTTCTTGAAACAGATTAAACAGTGCTATTTTTTATTTTGTTTTTAAAGCTTATATTCAGCTGTGCAATTTTGTTAGTGACAAAAGCATTCATCCACTATCATTATTAATCACAGTGGTCAATCTACTGTTAAACCACCTTGCATTTTAATGCAGAGACCACCTTTGGTGGGAATAACCTAACACTTCATGACAGGTCGCGAAAGGGTTGAGGAAATCCTGAGAACAGCAATAAAATAATAAGAAGAAAGGATCAAAACTGCAACATGTTAGCTAAAATAAATCTGCTTTAAGAACGTCGCAAGGGGAACATTTTTGATTCCCTCTTGTATCTAGTTTTGTAAACTGGAGTAATTAGCATAGCCTGCAAAAATGCTTAAATTTCTGCACCAAGTCCTCAGCCAGAAAAGCACCTGGATATGTAGTATATATATACATATATACACACACCTAGGTACATAAGCAGTCCTGCTCATCACCACTTTCAAACATGTGCTTCACTTCCTTGTGAATGATTCATACAGATCCACATGGAGTATTTGGGTGTAAGAGGACAGTTTCTAACCTGTGATATTGTTGAATGATTCCAGCTCTTGAAGGCTGATAGTCTACCTCACCTGGCTGAAAATCTTAGTCCTGCAAAACCGTTTCAAGACACACAGTGGGTTTTGCAACTCTGTGAATAAGCAATTTCTAGGCTATCTGTTATTGTTCAAATGATCACGCGCTTTATTAGCTATATATATTCACCACACGGTTCAGGAAACCTGAATTTGTCCAATTTGTCCAAGCCAGCACTGATCAGAGGTGCCTGCGAGCTTCAGAAAGCAGAGACAACATTGAGTGCAGAGGCTAAGTCAGGAAGAAATAACAACACATTCCTCAACAACACTTTCCTTCTCTTGGCTGCTGTGCAAAGTATTGTTACCGTAAACCCATGTCCTTCACATGGTTTAGACCAGTACTTGCAAAGTTCTCAGCTTTCTCCTTTAGTAGCAGATCTGCATATTGGGAAAGGAGCTCCTCAGGCTGAGACTCAGGCTGCTGGCAAACACTTCATGCTGCAAAGCCAGGCCTGGGAGAGGATCCCACCTTGTAGCTGCAACTAAACACTTCAAAGGTGAATTTGCACTGACCAGGTAACAGAAGAAGCACTGTGCAAATGGAAACCAAGCTCACTGGATGCACCAAGTTGCACGAAGGCATCGGAATTGCCTTGCTGCTGTTTAACTCTTCCCCAGGGCTGCTTTAGTTCCTTTACTAGGTTCAAATATTGAAAATTTCATAGCATTTGTGTACAACACTTCCACAATGTAAAGTAAATATAACAGAGTAAATCCCTACTGTTTTTCCTTCAGTAGGCTGTTGTCCCCAAACCAGCTACAGTCTGGCTCACGGCTAGTCACATAACCTGGGGCGCTGGGACAAGTTCTTTCCTTTAAGCCATTTTCAGTCTCATGTTATTCCTGTGTTCAGCAAATAGGCCTCACACAAGCCGTACTGTGAAACGAGAGCAGCTGACCTGTGCCTATGGACTCATCCCCATTTCAGGGCTTACACAATAATCTATCAAAATCGGAGGCAGTTAATATTAAAACGCTGCCCTGTGAAGGTTCGGTGGGTGTGGACAGAACCAATTTGTTTATACAATTGTGTTTTGCCACAGAGTAAATTAAGTTACAGGGTATTCATCCCAATTGAATTAGCTCACCGTTTCCCGAGGACGCTGTGACAAGAGCACAAAGCGGCCGTGGCCGCGGAAGCCTCTCGCTGCCTCCCGGCCACCGCTGAATTATTTATCCAAATGATTAGGCCAGAGCAGGCCGCGCGTGGCGAGACAGCTCCAGCCAGGGGCAGAGGGTTTGCCAAGGGTTACAGGGTAAGGGACCGAGGTGAAGCAGGTGCCAGCTTTCCTCCGGACATCTGAACAGGATCAGACTGGACCTGGTGATGGATCAGACCCTCCTGGTGCCATACTTTGGAGCAGGACTGGAGCAACCCATAAGGAGAAGGAAGGACATGCCACCCTGGTGCCAGGGGGCCACCATGGCCATGCACAGGCCCTACCTGCGGCCCCAGGGACTTATGAGGCTTAATTTGGGTGGTCTCTTTGCTGAGCAGGATGGTCTCTTTGCTGTGATGGAGAGGACCCCACACGACTCATTACTGGATGCCACACTGGTGCCTCAGATGTTGACTGTGCACATTTACATAAATCTAAAAATAAATAAATATACGCACAAGCTCCTCAATCAAAATATGCCACAGACAACTAAAAGATCTTGAATCAAATATTAATGCTGGAGATTTCTCCAGCCATTTTGTAATGCTTCCAGCTGTCTTTATTACACAGTGTATAATGTACTATCCTATTTTAGTCCTGAGCTATCAGCAGTATCATTTTTTGATGGCCTCAAACTAGCTTAGTAAAACCGGTCCACCTCTGGGCACATAGGACCAAGAGCTTCCAATGGAGACCTCCTCCTCAGCCCTCACACATCAATGCCCCAGGGAGCAGGACACTCACTGATCCACAGCAGGAGCTGCCATTCCCTCAAAGACATGCGGTTTAGGCACAGCAAGTCCTCTGATGCACCTTGTCCTGGGCAGGTGAGGGACTGCCTTCCCACATATCTGAAACTGGCACTGATAATTATTATATCCACCTCTTAATGCTTTTTTTTTAATTATTATTATTCTTTTACTTTCTGCACAGAGCAGTTACTTCTTTGCTGTGTTGTGTCCTTTCTTCTACATTGCTATAAAGATCCACATCTCATGGAAATGTCTCAGGTTCACGTTTTCCAAATTAAAGAGGATGAGATTTTAAATGATTCTGTTCAAATGTAACCCCATGCAATTCCCTTGCAAATATAAGATTTGCAACATCACTATGGGAACAAAACCAAGTCATCAGGCTTTCTAAATTTAATGAGGTTCAAATGTCCAAGGGCACCAGCTTTCAGAGGAAGAAGCAATGTCACAGCATTTGGAGAAAAGGATAGTGTTTCCTTAAGCAAAGGAAAGAAAATATCTTGAAAGAGGTTTACCCCTTGAAGCGAAGCGGGTGCAAGTTACTGGCAGAGCAGGAGCGGGAGGCAGCTCAGAGCGTTCAGCGGGGATCAAGTTCTCCCACAGATTGCCACTTCCAAGTTCAGTCACTGCAATATTATTTACGATAGCGATGGGGCTGCATGGCAGTGTCTCAGGGAGAGTGAATCATCAGTTCCCACCCCGCTCCTGCCAGAGATGGAGCTGCAATGCAGCAGAGAACAGCACCCGACACCGGGAAGGCAGCAGGATGTGTTTGAGCAGGGGATGGTACAGAGGCTGCTCAGTCAGCTCAGAGCTTCCCATAGACTCCAGTGAGCTTAGAGAAAGGAGGCTGCTAACACAGTGTCAGTTGCCAGAACTTCCTTTTGCTGAAGAGGGCATTTTTGGGTGTGAGACTGAGCAACAAATGCTCCCGCTGCCCCAAGTGTTTCCACCTCTTCTGTGCAGAGTCCCCTCCATGCACTGAGCAGCTTCACTTCTCCACCAGCAGAAACTGCTCAAGCACTGGGCATCTGGGCATTGCTGAGTTACAGCTGCATTTTCCTCAAAACCAGCCTCTCCTACATGCTACTAAACGTGTGCAGCTGCTGCTTCATGGGGAAAGGGAGAGGTACCTGTACGGACTGCGGAAGTCTACAGACCATGAGAGGCACTGAGATGGAGGGCAGGGACTGTTCACTATCTAGCACACTATCAGGGATCAGTGGTGAAACTAGGCGGAGCTAAAGTCCCACACAAAAGCAGAGGATAGTTGTGGAAGTCTTTGCTAGGGAATGCTATAAGTACTCAAGAGTCTACATAGGTTTAGGGGGAGAAAGAGGGGAAAAAAAAGACAGGATAGAGATCCATGAATAACTAAGTGCATAAAAGCATATCTATTTCTGCATATTTCTGAGCTTAAAACAGCGTTAGCGAGGGGGAGAATATTAGGGAAAATATCATATGTGCTTGTGTTGCTCTTCCCTGTGTGTCCACTCACAGCCATTCTTAGCAACAGGTTACTGGGTTGGATGGATTTATTGTCTGCTCTGGAAGGGCCATTGTAGCATTCCTAGAAGCTAAAGCACTTGCAGAAATTTGCCATATGGGAGAGAAAGCTCCCTGGTTTAATTAGGTGCGATCCCATGCAATCTCAGTGGTTACCAATTTCACTGTTTCTTAGGATAAACTGCTTCTCAAGTTTGGGATGTCAAATATCAATCTCTGCTTTCTTTCATATGCAAGTAGCTCTATTTAATGATAAATATGTTATTTAGTTAGGTAATGTACCACAATGATTTGTCATGCCAAATTCTCCTAGGTTCTTTACTCCCTTGGACATCTGCATAAGCTTTCCTATTGCTTGCACAGCTCTGCTATTGCAATGGCACAAATACTATCTATCTGATTTGGAGGAAGATTTAAGAAGTATTTTCTATCAATGACTGTGCTGTTATTAAATAAATATTGCTATTGCAGCATTACTTAGGACATATTTGCCATGAATGATTCGTTACCATATCTGTCATCCGAACTCTGCTGTAAAGTGTGGATATATCTGTTGAAGAGAGACCCTACTTTGCAAATTTGACATCAATAGCTTTTTCATGAGTGTATTTGACATTATTTCTAACATTATTTTATGTCAATCACATTTACTCTAAACTGCTTATTACTTTATTGCTGAAAATGGCAACATGTATTTATTTAGCTTTTTACATTAGAATCAGCAGGCTATCGTTTGCTTTATTAATCAGATCCAACCTTAAGAATTACAGTCACCAGTTTCAAACTTACTTAATTGCTGCTACTCAGAAAACAGGAACTTGGTAACGCATTACATTTTTATTTTTGATAATTTGCTTTTAAAAGGCTGCTTTATGTGTGCAAATAACAGAATTTTCTGGCCCTATCTAACTGTATATGATGCATCTATCTTACACCATTCCAAACACTTTGATATGCTAGTCATTAAAAATAAACTAAATGAAAAAATGAAATATCAGCTTTATGAACTGAAGACAAAACATTCAGGGACTGAGAAGGTTCAGGAAAGCTGTTAACGCATCTCTAATGTACAAGTCAGAGCTATACCAATTTCTTCTCAGCTGGGAAGAGTGGTTATCAGCACCAAAGGACAGAAATGAGAAGCGCTGAGATTTGCCTCTTCAGCCATTTCCTCCCAGCTCCATTAGGATGCTGAGAGACCCATCAGGGTTTGGACATGTTGTTAGACCAGTATGCCTTAATTCCTCCCAGATTCCCTGCAACTTAGAATCATTAAGACAGCCACTAAGTCAACGATACAGGGACAGAAAATTACACGGACTACGGCTGTGTCTCCACGCCAGCGCAGCCCCACGAGGCTGGATTTGTAAAGTGAAACTGTGGGCACATCAGCCACACCACACATTTCAGGCTGTGCTGGGGACTAGCTCCTCTTGATCTTGCACACTAAATGCCTGGTGATTGCAGCAATTTAGGCCCACTGCTAGGAGCACATCTTCGACTCCGGCTCTACCCAAAGCGACACAGTTCACGTGCCCTGGGCCTGCTCTGCAGAAAGCAGCAATGCACACTAAGTAGATAGACTTTAAAAGGGCATTCCTGATTTTTAACCTTACCACCAGCATAAATGCATCCTATGCCAATTTTGCAGCCAAAACACTTTTTATATGACTGGAGAAAACTGCATAAATGTTATCCACCATATAAGCATATGGTGGATATGGTTATGGATATATTACCAACAGCCCAATATAACACTAAATTTTCTTTTTCCACCCGGTTCCCAAGAATGCTCTGTGCTCTTTCAAGTTTTCCAATGCAATGCTCACATTACTTTTCAATAATAATCGAAAAGCTTTTTAGCTGCTTATCTATCTCATTAATATCAGATTATACAAGAAATTAATGGCTCTTGGTCAGCACTTTCACCAGAGAGAGGGTAATATCATTCTTAGTGATACTAAGTCTAGGAAGGAAGTTGTAAAAACAAAATTATAAAAATTTCTGAATTCCCATTCTCTTCCCAAAATGATGGAAAACCAAAAAAAATTGGGTTTTAAGCTCTTTCTTCCCATTATGCATGGAAAATCTCTCTGACTAAAGTATTAGCTCAGCAGATAGGAAGAGGAAGATGAGTAGAAACTGTTTTTACATTCACTAATAGCAGAGATCATGTGAGAATGCTGCAAGCTGCAAGTCTCAAATATATGCTTGAATATGGAGTACCATAGATCTTAATTTTCCCAGATCTCAGCACTACAAAGGAAATGAAAAGTAAAGTGAAAAGCATTAGGCAGGACTTTATAATGGAAGGAATTGAGGCAGCACTACTATTCATTGCTAAGCTCTTAGTTATTTTTAAAGGAAAGGCTTATATCTTCTGAGACCTGAAAGCAGTCTGCAGCCTGCTGGAAAGAATGAAGGGAGATAACAAAGTCCAAACAGGATACTTTGATTGACAGGATGCACATTGGCCCATAAGTACTGAAACTGTAACTCATATTTCATATAAAGTTACAGAGGAAAATCACAGACTTGGTCATACAAACTTTAACCGCTTTGTATGTGGTAATGTAATTTATAATTAGCGTGACATTTTTACTCTTTTTAATGGGGTACTAACTGATTGGGAATGAATGCCACCTCTTCCAAGCTTTCCTGAAATCACTTGCTCTACCCTTAAAAGCAAATGCTGTATTTGGCTGATTTGGGATTACATTCTGGGGTTACAAGCTAACACACCAATTCCCATTTAAAACAATAACACTAACAGAAGTCTTAAGAAAAAGAAGAGATATTTTACATCTAAATGTCCATATATTTTTTGTTAATTGGATAAATTATTTGTTCTATTAGACTCCGTCTTGGCTAGAATTAATATAATTCAAATAAATGCAAATGTAACATAATTCTCCACAGGTAGTTCTATGCCACTGCAATCAGAGTGAATCCTTAGCCTGTTGTCATATTTTCACTTCCAGAAAATATCTCATATTATTTTCTTTCTGAATGCTCCTGTTTTGTTTTCGTAATTTTAACTACTACCTATACTTCCAATTTTTTAATTTCCGTGTAGCTTTTAATTTGTTCCTTTATAGTTCCACCCTTTAACTTGTACAACATTTACTCTGTCCTGTACTCAGGTTTCTCTCAGGCTTTTACATTATGTTAAAAAGGCTCCCACACATACTAATAAAAAAGTGGAGTGGGAGGAACGAAATTCTGCCTGTTCAGTTAAATTTAGTATTTAAGAGCACATATAATTTTTCTGAGTTGTGACTTTTGGGCATCACATTCAAGCCTGTGGTTTTTTTTAAATTATTTTTTTTTCCTGTGCAGCTGCAAATAAAGGTTTGTCACTTTTTTTTTTTTTTTTTGTTACACTAGAAAACTTACCCTTCAAAACTGAAAAGAGGATACACATTAGCCAAAGCACAATTATTATGAATATTGGAAATGCACTCTTCCTATAAATCCTTTGAAAATTTATAAGGGTGTTGAAGTTTTCCAATAGCATGTTACACATGAAAGCATAATCACTAATGGGAACACAGGCTACAAATTACCAGATTTTTCTGCAACAAAATTGGCTTCTTAGCTATCTCAACAGTAAGTCTAGAGAAAGGCAGGACTGCCAGATCCCCAATTTACAAAGACATGAAATTAGTCTTCGGTATCATTATTACAGGCCAATGGAATATAAGCCAAAAGCAACACAGTATTTAGGAAATGGATGCTGATAATAAAAGAGCCACTCTAATTTCCTGTGGAGTTCTTAAATTAGCTCATCCCATATGCATACTGGTTCAAACTGATAATTCTGCAAGATAGGCACTTATACATACCTCATTGGTAAGTAACTGATTTTCTTCTTAGTGAACAGAAACTGTGTTGTGTTAGCATTACAGCACTTGATTTATGCTACAGGGAAGCATAGCTATTTGTTTTTAGATCTGGCTCTGCTGTTTCTTAGCTGAAGTAAGCTGTGTGGTTTTGATGTAGCCAGGTTTTAATAGTCTCAACAGTCTCAAAATGTAATTATCAGTACGTAAAGGAAAACACACTTTCTTCTTAATATATGTTTATAAGTCCTATTAATTTCTGATGGAAAAGTGCCCATGTAGTGAAATAAAACTTAGTTATGACTGAAGTTATGAAAAAAGGTATATAGACCAGAAAAGCAATTAAATATAGCAAGCAAAATTATTATACCTTTTCTAAAAGCATTCTCGTTTCCTGTAACTGAAAAATATTCACTGCTTTCTATTTCCATAGTTTGGGTCAGTTAAAAAAACATTAAAAAGAGATACATGTTTATGTAAAAACAAATAAAGTTTGCAAAGCAAACCAAACCACACTTTTCATACTACTGTTAGTACCATCACAGCCACTAAAATCACATACTTTAAACAAAAATATTCTGAAAAAAAATCTACAATATATTGAAGGCAACAAAGGACATTTCTGGTCATCATGTGAATTCTGTGTGACTCCAACTCTGACGTAAACCCAGGATTTTCTTCTTTGTATTAAGTATGGGAAAGCCTGCTCCTTTGAGAGTCAGAATAGCTTTCGAAGACTTGTGATTTAAATTTCAAACTCTTGATCATAGTCAGGGCGTAAATGTTTTTATCCGGGAATTGAAAATTGGGCTCTTTAGCTCTATACCAAGTGCAAATATTAAGCATTTTGTTGTATCCACTATGTGAGCCAAGTTCCCCACTGTGCCTTCAAATCCACAGTGAATGAACCATATTTGGATCTGCTTATCAGAAGGAGACATTTAGAAAGACAATGAGCCTGTCCTGCTAGACGGAGACTCCTGATGCTTTCAGATAGGCCTGCGGTGAACTGCAAAATGGGCCCTAAAATCAGGCTGACATGGTCGCTTAACAAGCTGCGGCATTAGCTGTTGGCTCAGAGCATTTCTAGTGTCACCCACAGGGCCGATGATGGCAGCCGTCATAATTAGAATGCATGAATCAAAAACACCAGGTGAAGATTTTGCCTTGGAAGAAAGAAAAGACCCAAGGAGGGAATTACCATGCCCTTTGACTATTGAGCTGCTGCATGCAGCTGGATCACGACCGACAGGAGCGGCTCGGATTATGCTGTGGAGATGCTCGCTACGGCCTCACACTTCCCACACCCCGTGGCTGTCAAAGCAAACACTGTGAGCGACTTCAAAGGCAGGGATACAACAGGCTACACGCGGGGGAAAGGTAACCCCATTACAGGCAGGGGGAAGAAAAAATGATTTGCTGAAGGAAGGGTTTTCCTTCGGTTTCAGCAAACTGTTTCTTGGCGGAATCGGTTTGTTTTATTAATTCTAGCACTCTAAATTAGTCACTGGAAACAGCTCAGCTCCTCTACTGCTTGCTGAAGTGGAAAATCTATGTAATCTTAACTGATATGACCTTGAAAGGGATTTGCTGAACTTCCGTATGATTGGATTTTTCCCAACCTTTGTAGACTCTTGATTTTAAAATCTGCCTAACAAAAGCTCTGCCAGGAAAGCTGTTATTACAAAGATGCTTCTCAATAGGGAGAAGTGGGCTAATTGCAAGCTCTTCAGCAAAATAAAGGAAGGTTTTGCAAACAACTACAAAATCGACAAAATGTTCCACATTGTTGTTAACAGAAACTATGGGAGAGAAACACTGGAAATGGCAAAGATGTCTAATATAAATACATGTTGTAAGACTAGCTAGAAGAGGCTATACAAGATTTCAGATAATTCATAAACAGTAATTGCTCCTCTGACCTTGATGTGACTACAGAAATTCCATTAACTCACAATTCTTGACATTTAATTACATACTAAAAAATATTCTCCCATTTATTTTGACAGGGTCTACAATAATCCTGCATTCCGCTTCTATCCATGTTTTCAGCTGCTTTTCCCACATTGCAATTTATTCCCAAAGTCACAGAGAAAGAACATACTATCAGACCATGTAGTTACAAAAAAGATCCTTATTTCTCCCCCAAATTTGAACTGAAATCCCATGAAAAAGTGAGGTTCACAGTGACACGATGCCTCTCACCCCTTGTGTTATGCGGCCAAACTGAATCTTGCTGCAGATTGTTTACCTGAGATAACTGATAATTAATTGAAGAAAATTGCAGGAGTTATTTCACACAGGAGTCGAAAACAAGCCAAATAAAATAACAAGAAAGAAAGCTTACTACACTTGGAAATGCTATGTATTTATGACAGTCCATATTATTATATAACACGATGAAGAAAAATTATAATCCAGGCAGTGCAGCTGTGCTGACAATCATGTTGTGCAAGGTGCTGTTTTAATGAATGAAGAAGGTTTGGGTTTTTGTTAATGTGCTGTAAATGTAGGAGACTCTAGAGAAGTAAAAAAAATTAGAATTCTGCATATTAACTGAATAAGTGGTCTCTAAAATTATCAGGTTCTAGATATATTTAAAGTGTCTATTTTCATTCAAATGCCAATCAGAGTAGATTTTCTTTCTTCACACTTCAAGCTCCACTTTGAAGTATTGACTACTTAGTATTACTTACACTCTCTGTATTTGCCTATTGTTTGTCTCACTAACTCAGGTATACACAATATATAACGTGTTCTAAATGCTGTATATCCCTGTTCCTGCTTTAGAACAAATGCTGATCTTGTTGATGACAAATTCTTGAATTTAAGTAATGATTTCACATTAGAGTTTGATATAAAAATAAAGAAGAAAAGGAAATATGTTATCATTCTCCTACTATGAAAAATAACGTGATTTTCAAAAAACAGTTTTGATTACATACACTTATCATTCTACTCAGGCTTTCATGCACATAAAATGTTAAACAAATCGCACGTAGGTTTTTTGTGTATCAGGCAATCCAGCAGGAGCAAAACAATTTCTAGCAGGTCCTTGTTACAGAAGAGCATAGCACAGAATCCTATAGGATTCACACTAATGCCATCACTCAAAAACCCTGAACTAGGTCATAAGGTGCATTCTCAAAATACACTACCCTAATATTTTACATAAATAACCATAATAGCACATATACATATAACTCCCCTCAAACAGTTCAATCAGCAAATATACTATTTTTATGGTAACAAAATTATTTATATGTTTCATTATTATTCCTCAAAAGAAGCAAGGAAAACCTTTACATTGCAAGAACCTATACTGGGTCTGCATGTGCATACAAGAAAGCAGGCACTAGCAGACATTTTTATGTTAAATATGTGGCTAAAGGCATAAAAGAGACATTCATACAACTGCAAATCTTGCCTCTCCTCTTTGTCTCTATTGTTCTCTCCTAATTTTTGCTAGAAGCTACATCCCAAGTTTACATTCTTCCTTGATTCTACTTCATTGTAGCAGCCCTAGGACCCTCCTTTGTCTCTCTGAACGCACGGAGGATGGAAGCCTTGTCTCCTGCATCGGCTTCCTGCCATCCGCTCCCTCCGCTCCAGCTAAACCAAGCTCCTCTCGCCTCTCCCTGGCGTGCAGTTACACAGCAGATCCCTTCCTCCTCCCGTAAGAATGGGAGTCTTCCCCTTGGTGGTGAGGGATCTTTTCCAGCTTGAGACTCCTGTCGTGCCATGTGGTTTGCCCAGGCTTGGTGTCTTCCTGCCCACTCCTGCACGCACAAGTGGATGCAGAAAAAGGCACCTCTTTGCCTGTATGCAAAATCTGCCTTTCCTGTCAAAACATTGCTATTAGCATTATCAGCAATGTTTTATCTTTCCTTCGACCAATTCAAATCATTATATAAGTATCACATCTCTATTAGCTTCAACACACTTATTACTTATGCTAGTCAAGTTTTTCATAGCTTTTTAACAGAAAGTATTTAGAGCTGAGAAAAAGAACACAGAGCAGACAAACTGCCTGGTTTTTTTTGTTCCCCATCAGTTGTCTTCTTGAGTGCATTTTCCATTTATCCTCTCCTAACACCTTCGTTTTTTTTTAATTTAAGGTTTTCATGTTTTTCTACATGCATGTTTCCCACACAAATATTTTCTTTAAAGCAGAGTTTGGTGTTCTGTATGAATTGATGGTCTGTGCTTTTTCTTTCTCCTGGAGGGATGATTCTGACATAAAAGCTTGCCCCAAGTATAGAAAAAGTATTTCTATTGCAAGACTTAATTATAAGCACACGAAGTCCAGAGTTTTGTAAGTAATTAATAATCCAGTTTCTTTTCATTAATTGTAAATCGCAATCTGGTGCAAAGGCACTGTTGGCACTTGGCTATTTGTAATCTGCTCTAGTTAGTACTGGATCAATAAATCTTTTATAACTGGTGCCAAGTCTCCTAAGCAGCTAAGAAAGGAATCTTGTGCACATTTCAATAAAACTAAAATAGAAGACTAGTGTGTCAAATATAGTTGTGTTTTAAGTGGAGTAAGTGTTTAGCTTTAGTAGGAATGCAGTCTATTTTCAGAACTCTGCCTAAAGGTTGTTTTAAAATGCTTAAAATACAAAAGTACATAATATTCTAAAATTTAATCTTCCTGAAACCCTGTGGAGGTTCCTGAAAGATATAGCAAATTAATTTGCTCACAGCTTGAGAGCTTATTTTGAAATATGTATATGTTTCGTATATGAACTATTTCAAGTATTTCAAGCATCATTACCAACTGTATTTCATCAGGTTGTAATTTTGGGTGCAAATACATGGATTGCCTCAGTCATTTCAGGACTTGAGAACTGGATGAACTTAGTGGGGAAGAGTATCACTCTCACTATAGATTCAACAGGTTCAGGGTCTGCTCGTGAGCAATGCCCACATTGGTGTATTTTAATAAATTCATCTCTTTATTGCATGTTTAGCAAGTTTAACCACAGCATTCATATTTTTTTTATCAGTTTTACTGTGTTTAGATATTATAATTACTTAAGATTTACTTAGTACATGTATAAGTGATATCACCCATTAATTAAATTATTTCATGTGTAATATTTCAGAAGAAATGACACTCGGTACTTTATTTTCATCTGTTATTTCTCTGTTTCTTTGTCTCCATAGTAGCAATTAGGAAATACATTTTTGTATATGTTCGATACTGTGCTTGGGAGTGATAAAGATGATTAACGATACTCTGTGAGTAATCTTCTTTATCTATATATATATATATATATATCTCTAAGAATATATCTTTGTGGACATATACAAGTAAACATTAATTTCTGCGTGCTCATGAGCAGCTCAAGCCAAGTGGCCTGGACGTAAACCAACTCTAATCTGTACAGTTTATCACTACTCTAATACTATGTTAAACCTGAACTGCTTTCTGTGCAGGAAAGCGAGTAAAGATGAGAGAAAAGTGAATAAATTTAGAGATGTGCATGAATTAGTGAGCTCATATTGGTAGTTAGGGTCAGCCTTGAGGTCTTATTTATCATGTCTTTGCCTCTTTTTTGCACTCACATTGGTTTGTTTTGTTGTGTTTGGTTTCTTATTTTGAC
>JAVCKT010000912.1:0-14407 GCA_032273925.1 Rhynchotus rufescens | reverse complement strand
GATGCTATTGGATTACAACATGCCAAGACACATACAGATGTAGCAATGACCAAGAAAAAGTTGTACTTCTAGAGCTTAAGTACTTTTGGTGGTGGTAGTGTTCTTGCCAGACCAGCACTGGATAACTTTCTGATAAGTCAAGTGATCTTCTTCAAAAGGATCAAACAAATTGGCAATAGAGAATGAAAAGGCTATGACTGCCATTTTGTGTAACCTTTCTATGCTGTGGATAAATACTAGGCTTTTTTCTACTAAAAACAACTGTTACTCTTGATTAACTAAATAAAAGTAGAGACAACTGTTTCACCAAATAATCAGAAAAAGTTCAGCTAGGGTGAATATTTCTCGGAAAAAGTTCAAGCTAATATTTGGTAATCAAGACAAAATGATCAAAATAGTCTGTAATATAGGTTTGCTCTATTATCAGTTAATCAGAAACCCCCCTACTGCTAAAACTATTTTATATAACCTTTCTGATTAAGCAATTACAAGACATATCATTGAAAAAATGTCCTGTATCTAAATATGGAAATGGTAAACATTTTATTCTACATCTGAAGAACATTGCAGTATTCACAGTCCCTCAGAACATGTATAACAATAGATAAGCAAGAGGCTAGTAACAAAAAAGGGGACTTTAAAGGTTTAAAGGTCCAGCACATTGGGGCAATCATTTATTACTGATTTTACATGTTTATCATCATTTCCATTTCATTTTATTTATATTTCCTATGTGCACCTATATTTCTTATTTGTACATTTCTTACTTATACTTCTTATATTATGCTTATTTACATCCTAAATTAATTACACAGTATAAAGCGTACAAAGTGACACGGGATAAGAAGTTCTACATCACGAAATATCTCACTCCTCTTTTTCTCAACATTTCAACTGAAATACTTGGAATCATTTTTGAAAATGGCACTGAGTAAAAACATGTGTTTTTATACAAAAAACATAAAAACAACATACACTTCCAAGTGTTTTAGGTTTAGTACTGTGATAGCCTTGCATAAAAAATATTATTCGGGCCACCTGCATGAAAACACATACAGAATTTCACTGTATCATGATCATTTTGGGAAAGAGCTCTTGGAAAACTTTGAACATTCT
The DNA here is from genome assembly GCA_032273925.1 of Rhynchotus rufescens. Taxonomy (NCBI): domain Eukaryota; kingdom Metazoa; phylum Chordata; class Aves; order Tinamiformes; family Tinamidae; genus Rhynchotus; species Rhynchotus rufescens. The sequence goes on along the minus strand of JAVCKT010000912.1, from coordinate 13,291 downwards.
CACACAGCAGAGAAAAAGAGCTAACTTTTATCTGTAGTTTCTATCAAGCCAACGTCTACGCCATTCGTTCACCCGTGCAAACTACAGAAACTTTGATACAAGACACCACTACAGTTCTTAGCTTTTCTCAGCTAATTCCTTGAAGAATCCACCCCCCAACAAAGCAATCTCTACCACACACCTGCACAGGAATTTCCTTTCATGTACGAGCATTTGTGCTTTGCTACTTTGTTTCCTCCATAAACCATACTGGTCCCCCAAGTTTAATCCCTAAACTCTATGTGTTTATAAGCATAAGTACCATTGCCTTTTTATTTTGTCAGTGAATGTCAAGAGCTGGTCTTAGTCTATATCATAAACTCATAAAAATTTTCAACACAGAGCTCCCCTTTCAAGAGCACTTCATGAACAACAGCATGCAAAATATAATGCAGTTTTAAGAAAAGAAAAAACAGATAACCCTTTTTTTTTTCTCCCAGAGGAAAAAAAATAGGGCGGAAAGAAGTCTCACTGAGTGGATACTTCACATCCTATTCACTACAAAAATGGCAGAAATGTGAATAAATGAAGGTGTGAGACAGAAAGATATATTTCCACAGTAGAGAGATGTTTCAAGGACAGAAAGTGGCTGAGAAGTCTATGTGAAAAAAATGGAGATCATCACCAGGGAAAATAGAGGGCTCAAAGAGACGGAAGAATGAGAAAAAGATAGGAACCTAATTTCAAAATATATTGAGCTTCTGCTAAACTGAAAGAAAAATGGGGATAAAATCGAAAATGAGTGGGGAAAAAAAAAGAAAAGAAACCTAAAAGGCGCACAAAAGTACAAACATACACTTCTGAAGTCTGAAAACATAGACAGTAAAGACTAGAAATGAAACCAGGAATGCAGAAAAAGTCATACGGGGCAAAAAAATTAAATGTATGTAGGATACAGGATGGGATACAGGATACAGCTGGGAATAATCTAACTCTAGAGGAGGTTTATTTATTTTAATTCAGACTTTGGTCATTTAGGCTATGAAGGAAAAAGCAATACAAAGAGAAAGGAAGAAAAACAAAAATGCCATATTTGGGAGAGAAAATTACCTACGATTAAAAAAATACCCTATTTATGTCACACTGTAGTTGTCTGCTGCTGACACGGTGCTCTGCCTTACTAGAGTTTTTACTATTGCATTTTTAAAAAGTCAGCACAGAAAGTTTAGTGCTAGTTAACAAATTCAAGGAATAAAAAGGTTGGCACAGAGGAACAATTGCAACACAAGCAGCTATAAAAGTGTCCATTCCTGCTACTGGGAATAAAAGTGTCTGGGACCTCAACTATCTTATTTTCCTCAGGTCTTGGAAAAGTCTTCCTAGTCTTGCTGAAATTGCAGCTTTTGGTCTATTGAGTCCCAGCCTGTGTGACATAAGAGTAAATGAAGTAAAAATTACAGCAGCTTATATGTCAGGGTGATTGTGCTTTGAACATGGCAATAAAATGTGTTGGAATGGATTTTATCTAATTAAATAAATATCTAAAAATCTGATAAAATAAAATAAATTAAACTTCAGCTGCTAAAAATATTTTAACATTTACTACAATTTTATATAGGGAATACTTTTATCAAGTCCTGTCCTTCTCACAGAAGTTTTCAATAGACAACATACTTTCCATCTTTTCTCACTGTTCATAAATCTATTATCTAGGTAATTTTAAACTTAGGTAAAAATGATTTCACTGCAGCACATAATATATATTAATAAGAATGTATGACTTTTTCTAATGTTCTTCTTTTCTTTCCACTTCTGTCTTAACAATCATATAATTCCTGTTCTGCTTTATAATGAATCATACGCAAAGGTAAGGAAATAGCCAGTGCAGATGCACATCCATAAGAGATTTATGTGTGACTGGCATGATGTTAATAGGGACGTCTTTGTCAATTTTTTCTTTTTCCATTACCAACTGCACTTATGGCATATCTAAGTGCTAATCTCTTATGGCACATAGCATAAGCAGAGATTTTATAACTAAATCTAAAAAAGTTAAAATTCTGAGAGAATATCTCCAGTTTTACACAATAAATACATTAAAATTTTAATATTATCATATAACAATACCACAAGTAGATGGAAAGTTACAGTCTAAAATGTTATCCTATTAAGTAAAATTTTAAGACTATTTCCTCCTAACACTAATTAGTTCTACCACTGCTACTGCAAATCTACTTTTCTGTAGTGCCAATCTGCACTCAATTTTCTCTCCTAGTTTACAGCACAGTTTTGCACAGTAGCTTTCATTGGAGTATGCAGCTGTTCTGCAATCTCTGCTGCCCACTTACTTGCTCAAGTAACTTGCTTACTTGCTCTTTCAGTTTTTTGCCCAGTGTTCTCCAAAATGTCTATAGCTACTCAAAGAGTTAACAACCATCCTTCCCCACCTCCTTCTTTCAGTTCTACTCCTACCTTCATCTGGGCTCTCATCCATCAGTCTACTCTTGGACACCCTGTCAACTCCAATCATTTTCAGTAAAAAGCATGAATCATGACGAGTTGTGAAAAAAACTCACAGATCTGAGTGACTGGGCAATAAAATCATAGATTAAATGTAATGTGGATAAAGGCAGAGTGATACTTAGAGAAAATAAGAAGAAAATAATGTTAATTTTCATGATGGGCTTTCAATAGGCTTCAGGGACAAGGTCTTGGGCTTACATAGTTGAGTGAAATATCAGAGCACTGCTAAATGGTATTTGCATACACTGAACTGTGATGCTGAATATTATCCATGGTTTTTCTCTCCCCAGATAGAAGGAGAAGGAGAGAGAGAGAGAGAGAGAGAGAGAGAGAGAAAGAGAGAGAGAGAGAGAGAATAAAAGTATACCAGTATTCCAGTAGAACTGGAAAAAAGTCTGAAGAAATAAAACAGTGATGAGAAAAATAACTGTTCAGTCTAGAAAGGTGCTAAGTGAACTAGATAAAACAGAGCTCTCTAAAATTGTCTATGCAGGGTGGAAGATGAATAGGGAATAACTGATCACTGTCTCTCCCAAGAATAAGCTAGAATACATGAAATGGAGCGAGAAGTCAGTAGATACAGCAAACAAAAGGATTTTTTAAACAGTGTGCAGTCAAGATACTAAACTCTTTATTATAGGATGATGAAGGATTATTTCACTTCAAAAGGGACTGAAGAAATTTGTAGACTAGTCACTAAAGTCCATATAATAAAAGTACCATATGTCACAGAATCACATAAGAGAGAGAGTCGGAAGGGATCTCTTGAGAGCAACTGGCCCAAGGCTCATGCTCAGGCAGGTTCAGGGAGACCAAGTTGATCAGGTCCATATCCAGTCAGATTTTGAGTACCTCCAAAGATGAAGGCTCTCTGGGCAGCCTGTTTCAGTGTTCAACTATCTTCACAGTTAGAAATATTTTACCATGTTCAGAGTGAATTTCTTGTGTTCCAGATACCCATTGTCTCTTATCCTGTCACTGGGCACAGCTGAGAAAAGTGTGGCCTCATTCTCTTGACACTCTTACATCAGACACACACATTGATAAGATCACCCTGAGTCTTCTCTCCAGGCTATACAGTCACATCTCTCAGCATCTGTTCATATGAGATGCTGTCGCTCCTTAATCATCTTTATCTCCCTTTGCTGGACTTCCTCCATGGCTTTCTTATACACAAGAGCCCAGAACTGGACACACCACTCCAGATTTGGTCTTGACAGTTCTGAGTAGAGAGCAAGGACTACCTCCCTAAACCTCCCGGCAACACACTCCCTATGCAACCTAATAGCTTGATACTGCTGCACACATTTGGCATGAGGGTGCACTGCTGGTTGATAACTAACTTGCTGTCCACCAGGACTCTCACATCCTTCTCTGCAAAGTTTCTCTCTAGTTGGTAATCTATCAGTGTGCACTGAAGCATTGGGTTATTCCTTTTCATATGCAGGACTGCACTGTATTGACCTTCATGAGGCTCATCCCTACCCATCTCTTCATCATGTTGAGGCCCCTCTGAATAGTAGCACAATTGTCTGTTCTATGTGCCACTCTTAGTTATGTATCACCAGAGAACTTCATGAAGCTACATTCAGTCCTACCATTCAGATATTAGTGAGGAGGTTAAACAGCACTCGACCCAGTACTGGCCCCAAGGGATACCAACAGTCATTAGTCTCCAGATGGACTTCATGCCACTGATCATTGTCCTCGGAGTACAGCACATCAGCTAGTTTTCATTTCCTCTCACCACCTAATTCATACTCCATCAGCATTTCAATGAGAATGTTATGGATCACAGAATCACAGAATCACAGAATATTCAAGATTGGAAGGGACCTGTAGAGATCATCTAGTCCAACCTTGCTGCTCAAGCAGGCACACCTAGAGCATGGATGGATGGATGATAGTGTCAAAAGCCTTACTAACATTAACATCTACTGGTATCTCTGATGCACCAAGCCTGATCTCATCACAAAAAGATATCAGATTGGCAACAGAGCAGTTGTCAGCTCTTGAAGAAGGTCTCATGGTCACAGAAACTGAAACGCTGTTGTCAATGTTCAGTCCTTCGTGGACTCTTCCCCTTGACCAGGAGAACATACTCTGACCCCTATGCCATTGGCCATCATCCCCAGAGTTATGTAGACACCTTGATACTTTCCAGGTCTACCTTGACAGTAGGATCCACCTGGAAAAGCAGTAAGAGTCAGTACGGATATGGTATTATTAGAAGGGCTTTGTTGGATTTTGTCTGATCAAAATGCCATTTGTCTAGGCGTTCAAGAAAAATAGAAACCAGACCAGAATAATTTCTTTTGTTAGTGTAACCAGAAAGAAAAGATGAACAAAATCAGATAAATAATCTTATACATAATCCACTTCCATCACTTGCTAGTGGCCTGTGAAACACATTCTAACTGGATTAACCATAACATCATTCTCACATATCCTTCTTACTCTTCAGACTCCAGTAAATTATAAAGTAGACTACTACCAGCATCTACACAGGAGAATCTTATCCTAAAACACAAATATAAACACTCCAATCATTATGAGAGCCTCTGGAGTACTGCGTTAGGTACTAGGTGCAGGATGAACTAGATGATTTTTGAGTTGTCTCCGATTGTTTCTGTTCTGTGCCAACATGGAACAGGATATATCTAACTCATACAAAAAAACTATATATATATTTCTCGTAGAGCTATATGATACTCTCAACTGGTACAAGTCATAGCAGGTTAACCTACAACACTTGTCATAAAACCCAGCTATTATAAAAAAGTGTGATGACCTGGTAACTGATAAGTGGATTACCTGGTAACTGATAATAGTTTATGACATTCTACTATGTAAAAGGGTACTGTTTCAGATCTACTATATGATTATCTGATTTGAATAAGAAATTCTGCACTTCATTTTGAAAATATACTGATTTAAAAAAAATGTTATCAGTAAGATTAAAAAAAAGTTTAGTTTCTCAGCAGTTTACAAGTAACCAATATGTTTATTATATCTGTGACTTGATCTGCCATTTTGTTACATTAAATGAACATTCTTGTAACACTTGTTAAATTCTTTGTGTTCATTCCCCATCATGAAGATTCCCACTCTTATCATCTTACTTATTTTCATACTGATATTTCACTTCAATTTTATTCCCAAATTTTCTAGTCTTGGGAGCAGATGCTGAGGCACCAATGACTCATTTATCTGAAGAAGGTTTTTAACATGAACAAAAATAAAGGCTATAAACAATTCCTTATTTATCAGACTCAGTTGTACTAGAGAATCAACAACCTCTCCTTAAAAACCTCTCTGTATATAACAGACACTCTCAGAATAAAGTCATAGAATTCACATTTCATCTTTAAATTATGTCAAACAAATAAAACAATTTTCCTTACCTCTTAATATGCTAGTATGTAACAGCAGATATGACACTGAGTAGCATTTAAGTTAATCAGATCATTGTTACAGCAATTTAGAGGTTCTGATACAGGTTTACAAGGAGTAACTTCTCATTCGCTGCTTCAGATGCAATTATAGCTTTATTTTAGAAAATAAATACAGAGATATATATATAACCAGTTTTGTTTCTCTGAGACATATATATATATACAGGTAGGCAATAGGAATTATGGAATTATGCCAACAAGCCTAACTAATTTATCCTTTTATTTTCTGCACAATAATTTTAACTGCCATTGCAATCCTGAAGTATTTCAATACTGACATAAATTTCTGACCTCCAAAAAACCTTTCCATCCCCTCAGAATATTATAAACAACTTTCTGAAAAGCTTAGAAAACCTTTTTTACCATTTCGAGGTAGGACACAATGAGGAGATTAAGAAAAATATAAGAAAGCAACCAAATGCTGAAAATGGAGCAGTTCTTGCATGAACACGTGGAGTGTAGGAGAAAATCCTCTTTCTTTGATAAAAATCTCAGGACTCTTCAGAAATATTTAGGCTTGACATGACACAGGCATATCTAAACACCTTTGCTTGTCTCACTGGAATTCACTAGACTCTAAATCTTCCTTTAACTGATAGAACAGTTTAAGAAACTTCACCCTCCTTAAGCTCATTTCCCTTCTGATTCCAACCTATGGAGAATCAAGAAGTGAGGAGATCACATCCAAGAATGAGATTGTTTTCCTGGCTTTCAGATTGATACCATATTTAGACATTTAAGTGCATCTGTCTGTGATCTAGACATTTTTACGCCCATTCCCATTTTTATTCCCATGTCAAAAGACATATACTCAATAGAATTTAAGGTGTCGACAGCCTAGTCTCCCAGCTTCACTGACAGAAATAACAAGCTCTCAAGAGCTCTCATATAATGAGAGCATTGACATCCAGTTCATGGGCACACAAATACCTTCAGATGCCTAGATTTAGGTGTCTAATCTCAAACTGAATCTCACCCATCTTGAAAGAAAAGGAACTTCTGTTATTTTTCATTTGACTTGCTGAAAGACCCTTGCATCTCAGAGTATTTAGGTGTTTAATTCTCAGTAATTTCACTGGGACTAGGCATTTAAGTATCATTGTATCTAAGTCTTTAAGTAATATACCACAGAAGAACCCTGGAACCAAAAGAAACCCAGACCACCTGTGTTCTACTATAGTACCCTAAATATAAAAGCTAACATAACCTTTCCCTCTTCTCCAGGCTACCCTTCTGGGAATTCACCCTATCTTTCTATCTAGGAAGTCTATGGGCATTCTGCTTCATTATTTCCTGTGTAGGTGTTATAGTGATACTGCTAGCTCTGAGGTGCAGACTATTAAGAGAAGAACAGGTAGGTAAACCAGGTGGCATACATGGGCCAGGATTCATTCTCTTTGTAAAGTAAATGTTCATAGTTATTAAAAAAGTGGTACATCCCTTTCTATTTTCTATGGTAGCATGGGAGAAGTTTCTTTTTTTTTTTTTTTAATGGCACTGATTTTTCAAAATCCTAAAAATATTACCATTAATACTGTAATTTTACACAATATTATTTTCCTAAACTAACTGAATACAGTAGTCTACTGTGTCTAAAAAAAAAAAAAAAGCTGTTTTGTAAATGCTTCTCATATGCAAAAACTTCAGAATGTATCTTTAGTATGGCAGAAGGTCTTTACTTAGTAGAAATCAGGACTTACCATAAGTGCACATGGTTGCTGTATAAATAATAAATTCTACTACTACAGCCACTTACCACATTACTTTTCAAAACCTAGAAAACTTTCTACACTGAACGATACCTAAAAGGATGAGGTAGCTGCCAGGGTGAGAGTAAAGCTGGGAGCGCTGTAGTCTTTTTGCTTCTCCGTACATGTGACTGGGATTCTATTTCAAAAATCTTATTGTATAATCAGCAAATATCTGCTTCTGTGCTATGCATGTTGCATATTATTTGTTTCACTTGTTAGACTGTCAAGGTGAAAACACTTCTGAATCCCTGTGCTTCACTGCAATTTAAAATATATATAATCAAGAAAAAATAGATATCTTTTCAAAAGCATATTTAATATAAATCTATAAGATGGTATTTCACAGAATATGTTTGTGATTTTATATATATTGCACTACAGGTAAATCTATAGATATATATCACTTCAAAAGGATATGCACAGAGATCACTTTAAGAAATTTTCTGCCGTTCTAATTTTTGGATAATCATATGTTACAGTAAATGGCAAATTTAGCACCAATATATAGAAGGATTCTTCTTTTTGTAGTCAAAGAATTAGTGAGAAATTAACTTTTATGGGTGATAATTTTAAGCTATCAAGTAAGCCTAGTAATTAGACCTGTGCATCAACTTAAATTATATTTGTCTTGTTCAGTGCCTTCAGTTTAACTTCTTATTCTGCAGCTCCATATTGCATTTCTAATCATTACTTCACCCCTGCTTTTTAAAATCTATCACAGATCCATGCTACCAGCTGTTGTTTTCTTTCCTAATGCACTTTACTTGCAAGAAGGAGGAAAAAAAAAAAAAGAAACACAACATATCTGGATTTCTTTGAACCTTTTTCTTACTGTGCATCTGCTTTTCAGCTCGTAAGATAAATGGAAGCAGTCATTCTTTGCTTTAAGTGGATAATACTTTAGGAGTGAAACTTGATAAGGAAATCATACATAATCAATAAGGAGTCAGTCATTTGGAGTTTCTTGATCTGATTTCTTAAGATTATAGAATTCCAGTGACTGGTTAACTTGAAAACTGAACCAGTTCAACTGGTTTCTTATACTTACACAAGCAAGTACAGATTGTTAGGTATAAGCTTTGACCCAGAAAACACCAATCAAAGGAGCTACTCACATACAAACATAAAATGAAGAACTTATTTCTATGTTTACAGAATTGGAACTTATTTTTAGTATATATGTCAATAATTTTACATTATTTAATCATTTTCTGACTGATGTAAGCTAAGCCAAAATAAGTCACTCTTAAATCAGAACTAAAATACATCTACCTTATCTTTTGTTCCAGTTCAATTATACAGTTTGCATTAAGAAAGCAACATGAAAAAGACAAAACAAACACACAAAACATATAAATTGGTAGAATTATGATAGCAAAGGCTACTCAAGATTTAGAAAGTACCAACTTTTTTTAACATACATTAATAGTTGTTTGTAAATTGTGAACAGATAAGAAAGAAAATATAAATTACTAGCATATAAAATGTGGCTTCATTGTAGTTCACTGTAGTTACATAAGAAATGCAGCTAAGTTTTCTACCGACAAATATAGAGCTCTCAGAACTTAGCTTGCAGGCTTCACTTTCTTTCATAAAATCAAATGTTAAGAGTAAATTAAAGTATATAAAGAGAGTCTCTAAAATAGGTCTTCAAAATGTCTTCTCCTATAAACTTTCTGGATTGAAGAAAAGTAATAAAAAAAACATGTAACATCTTTGCACTACATTACATCAGAGAAAGAGCAAATAAACTTTCCAAAATTAAAAAAAAATCACTCTGAAAAAAACAAGTATGAAATGCCCTCTAAACTTCTGCTTGAGATTTCAGAACACTGTATGCTAAATTCTTAAGTAAAAGCTCTGAATGCTGACTAAAGAGGATAATTTTTAAAAAGAATAGTATTCATCAAACTTTTGACCTATAGAGGTGCATCATTTTTCTTTTTAATGGCATGTAAAGACCCAAGAGGGAACTATGTGCTGAGATTCTTAGCTTTGGTGTAGTTCCTTTGCATCAGTCTACCAGTACGAAGGATCTGTAAAAATGACAGTAAAACTTCTATTAAAGCAGACCTATACAATGCACATTAAAAAAAAAAGGCTTAATCTTTGCAAGTGGATTTCCACAAATTCTTCCTGAAGTTACCATAAGCAGGAAATATAGTGTATATGTCTGTCATTAATATAAAATTAGGTACCCATCTTTATGAATAATATGGAAACTTTATGAACAGTATAGAAACCTATCTTTAGGTTTCATACTATTTTTCTTTGTATCTATCCATGTGGAATTGTGCTCTGTAGCATTTCTTAAATATTTTCAAATTTGGAAAAAAAAAAATTCATCTGAAACTCAGCCAGTTTCTCCTCTAAGTCCTTACTTACAGCTAGAAATTGGCTACAAGTATGAAGTATCACAGAGAATTGTCACATGCTAAATTACTGTTTTCATGTCTCAAATACTAAAGCTGCTCACTGCTGACCTTGAACACCATTCATGCTCCCATAGCAAGGGCCCTTTTCTAAGTCAGCAGGGTGCAGCTGGCCCAAATTCAGCTCAGGCATTAGATGGTTCGCAAAACAGGAGACTTTTAAAAGCAGTGTGTCTTATGCAGTAGAACTACATGACCACTCTTTAGAACGGTGCCCAACACCTAACTATTCCTACAAGGAGTATTACCTGCTCACATTGATTTGCAACAAAGTATTTCTCAATAAGTATTTCCACTTAACATTTACTCTCAGGGAACTTGTGTAGTGGGAGATATTTACGAGTTGCTTTCAGCTTAAAAATAAATCACCTCTAATTCCTCTAAGCGAAATCAATCAAAAGTCTGTAAAAAAATGGACTGGTTGTTTGGTCGATTCTGGCAGAAAAGTAAACAGCACTTCAGCTTTTCTCCACCATTAAGGTCTAAATGGCCTAGAAAGTAAATCAATATCTCTAGTCAGCCTTCTGGCTATTGTTTAGCCAGTAGATATGGATTTTCTCTAGCTTACTGCACTCCTTTGGGACTAACCTGTAATCCTCAGAGAGTAATAATAAGTTCGTTATCTAGTTCAGCTCTCTGTTGTACATTTAAATGGACCACATCCATCAACAGCACTTGTTAAAGTTAAAGGACAATGACATCCCATTCAGCCTGTTTCACAATTAAATAGTTGCACTACATGATGGAGAAATTATTATAAAAATGTATCTGTTCTCAAGTTATTAAAAATAAAATAACACAAATGAAGAAAAAAGAGTAAATAAGGACTTTTTTATAGATATGAATCCTTATTTCTTCATTCATGACTTAAATTGTGGTAAAGTTTATTTCTGTCATACATCATGCAATCTTTCATTATTCATATCAATCTGTTTCAAATATTTCTGTTTAAATACTGCTGTGAAGCAGGCAGCTGTCAGAACCAATCAGTACTTTTTTTGTCATTCCCAGGCTACCAGATGTTTGCTGGACCAAAATGATTTTCTCTCTCCATACCTAGCACTGAAGAAGAAAGCTCTCTTATGTTTATGCACTGCAGTTTTTAAAGGGCTTTCATCTCTGATCACAGAATCTGTACTGTACTCTCAGCCAGAGGTAGTTACAAATCTCTCATGTGAGCACTTCGCCTTCTTGTGCACTCACATTTTCTCTGATATACACAGGCAGTCCATCACAAAATAACAAATAAAGCATTTATTTTATTGCTTTAGTATTCCCTGAATCTTTCAGGAACATTACCTGGTATCTATGCTGTAGTTACTGTGAACATATTAAAAAAAAAACAAAAACAAAAACACTTATTAGCTGTTGTGGAGAGATTCATGTTGTAAATTATGCAGATGAAGACTGGTAGCTACTGGGGAATGTGAATACATTTTATCTATTGCCTTATATTCAGCACTCACAGGGGTTATACAAATATATTAAAGAGTTGCATCCAGAACTGGTAGAAAAAGTTTTAGGGGTATGGCCCCATTTAGGCTAGTGTTTTGAAGAGCAACAGTTACTGTAAGTGATCATACTTTCTTCTTTCAAAATTGCCTATCTGGGTTTCAACTGCATTTAGGTGAGTGACAAATAGTCCTCTGATCAAAAGGAGAGTTGACAGAGTCCTAAATAAAGATTAAGGAATTGATCCTTATAATGGATCGTCTAAATTCAGAGGTTAAGTCCAAACAGCAATACTGCTTAGGAAGACAAATGTAACACTATGACAGTGGCAGTTCTAAAACAAGACAGCATCAGTCTTTGCTGAGCTCCTGGTACTGAGATCACCACTAGAGGATGGCTAGAAAGAACCCACAGTTCAATACATTGAACTCTAGAGTAACTCATTGTTACTCTCGATATTCTGTCTAGCAGCTTTGCTTTATTCCTAAAGCAATTTATTCAGTTTGGTGAAGTTTTTTTTTTAGACTAATCTGTATAGCACTGTGGGGGAAATCAAAAGAATTTAGGTTCCTACAAACATGCCACTTCAAGAATGTCCAATATCACTGTGGAACAATGCTTACACACCCCAAAAATCACAGCCTTAATGACTTCTTGATGGCACTAATCTTCCTGGGCAGAGACTGAAGTTTGATTAAAGGATGTGTCACAGAAAACAAAACAACAGAAAGGAGTGCCTAAAGGAGTATCACATTTTACTGTCGTTATAAAATACATTGCTAGAGTGGTCCTTCTCCTTTTTCTGTTGGTATGAAAGTTGTAAAAGAAGAAATAAATAAAAAAAAAATCATCCCTTCTACTGTTCAACGGGTTTTGAATATTCTTACATTTGCAAGGCACCAGTGATGGGATTAATGATCTAGGATGAGCACTTCTTTGCTTTTGGAATTCTTTCCATAGGATTTTCTTCCCCTTATTAAGTTCCCTTGCAGCAACAAATTGCGAGACAATTCTTTCATGAGCTCATTATTCTTATGGTTGAACATTTCTATTCGTCATTTCTACATCAAACCTAACTAGCTACAGCTTCTGCATCTTGCAATACCTCAATAACTTTGTCTACTAACCAAAACAATCGTTTGCAATTAAATGACATCTCATAAAGATATTTGTCATGATCATCTCACATTTTAATCTTCTCCTTAATAGGATAAATAATTAAGATTCAATTGTATGGTTACTTTTTCCAACTCTTAATAATTCTTGCAGTTTTTCAAAATTTCTTTTAGTCTCCAATGTTCCTTTTAAAGACTGGACACTAAAACTGCATTTACCAATAGGCCAATATCATTTATCTCATTAAAACCATATAAAGTCTGATGAACCACTCTTCTACTTTAAGCAAGATGTCCTTGCTCATAAAGCCAAAGTTCACATTTGCTAAACCTCAACATCATCCACAAAACCCTCTGTTCAGCTGGTTACCATCCACGGCCAGTCCTTTATAGGGTGATAGGTTCTAAATTATGGCCCTCCATTCTTAAAATGTGAGCTATATTTGTTCTTTCCTATATGTGTGGCTATACATTTAGTAACTTTAAAATATATATTTGGACTAAGAACAACTCAGTCCAATTTACCACATAACCCAGAAAGTTGTGTTACTGACCTTTCTTCATTGCTTAGCATTCTTCCAATT
>JAVCKT010000911.1:7012-18475 GCA_032273925.1 Rhynchotus rufescens | reverse complement strand
CCGCGGCCCAGGATGCGGATGGGGATGTAGTGCAGCTCCTCCTGCTCGCCGGGCAGGCCGCCGCCGCCGCCGCCGCGCGAGCCCGCCCGGCCCGACGACTCGCTGCCGAAGTCGGAGCTGATGGAGTCGCAGTGCCGCTCGTACTTGCCCAGCGACATGGCGGCGGCTGCGCCGGCCCCGCGCGCCTCAGCGAGGCCCCGCGCCGGGCTCCATGTTGGCTCCCGCCGCCGACCCGGAACCGCTTCCTGCCGCCGCCGCCGCGCTGACCCCGCGCGCGCCCCCGCCCGCTCCTGCGCCGTGGCCGTTACGGCCGTTGCGGCCGTTAGAGCCGCCGCTCCCAACGGCGATAACGCGGGCGCCGCAGGGCTGAAACGGCCCCTTGGGCTTAGCGAGAAGTCCAGAATTGAAGGAGTAACTTCCTTTTTAAAAAAAGTTTTCAAGCCATGTTTTGGTAACAAAGCAGCTGAAGAAATTATTCATATTAAAAAAGTTATTACTTTTTTTTTTTTTTTTTTTTTTACATCAAAGAGCAGTTACCTTTTCTTCCTAATCACACCACACCTACGACACGTAATTGAAGAATAATTGCTCTGGGGAGAACCTGCCGATAAGCGCACCAGTTGCAGCCCAAGCTGGAGGACGCGCTAGGGAGCTTAGGTCACTGAGGATGGCTGCACGCTTTATCCCTGCCAGGCTTCTCGTGATTCATGATGGTTTTCTCCGGCCCAGACGAAATAAATTGAAAGCTGCATAAATCATATTTTAGAGATGGTGCTGCAATAACTTCTCTGTCACGAGGAAGTATTAGCAACCTCAATCTTAGGAAAATGATTTTCTGCATACGTAGGGGGCATTATTAATTTTTCATTATTTTGTTTTCAGAGTTTGACAGTCACAGACAGCCCCAGGCCAGAAAACACAACTTAGAGAATGTACACATTCATGTTCCTATGTGCACATCAAAGTTTGGGAACTGACATGGGGATCCCTAAAAAGAACAGGAACAAAAGTCTGGTTGGCTTCATCTCACTACCTTGAGGGATTCTCCATTGCTCATAGATTGCAACACAACTGAGGTTCCTTTTAATGACGTTAGGCTTAAAGAGCTCTTCACCACTTACTTTATTAACACCTGTTTCAAAAGTGAATAATTTACCTATCCAAGTTTATTGGCTGTGGGTTGTACCTCTTTCCATACAGAGGTTGTTCTTCCAAGGGATCAGGTTTCAAATTAAAGAGCTTACACAAACGCATGAAAAAGTCAGATATGTGCTGCTAAATATCAGTCACTAGCTCTCTACTGTAAAGGAAATAACTAGCAAAATACAATCTGGCAAAATATCATCTGGCCAAAAAGAAAAAATCATGGAAATGAGCTTAAAGAATCTGGAACAATTGTCAGAAAAAAAAAAAAAAAAAAAAACAGAAGACTACTTAAAAAAAAAAAAATCAATATTCACATTCCATGTTTAAAAAGTAGATAAGTAGATTTATTCATTCTTACCTGCAATTTCATCTTGGCCTTTCATATGCCAGTGATCGCAATGGTACTTACAATCAGCTTTAGCCACTCCACAATTTTGCTTTTACTGCATTCTAAGAAGCACAACATAACAAGACATAGTAAGCTATTGCATTTAGTTTAAGGTGATAAACCACAGGAACCACTTGTAACATAAGTGGTCATTCACTGCTATTCTGTGGAAAGTTTAAGGAGTTGTTTCAGACGGAGCTCAAGTAAGGTAACTCCTAAATCATTTCAGCATGAGGTAACACAGATTTATTACAAATAATTCAACAGCATTCTGTGTAAACTTGTATTTTAGAGCTGCAAAAAATGCTTGGGCTCGTCTGGTTGAGGTTTATGGAAAAGTCCAAAAAATACTAACAGGCAGAGTCTTTCTAAAACGTCTGTTCTTCCCATCTTCCCCAAAGAATAGGACTTCTATAGGTCTTCTACAGTCACGCCACAAACAGCAGTCATTGGTTGGGGGTGTAGAAATATCAGAACATGTCTGATAACTGATAACAGGTCTGATAACACTGGAGAAAGGCTACAGACAATACAACCCACCTTGAACAGCTGCCATCTTCACAAGCCACTACACTCAACTTTTCTCCTGTGAAAGACGTTTAAGTCTCATGTTTCTGCTCTCTCCTTTCCAGAGAACCCTTCAACTTAAGCAAAGCTCATTTCCCACAGACACAATTCATTAAAGGCAAGGACATCTTGGGCCTCAGCAATAAGTACAGATGAAAGACTCGACTAATGAGACAGAAATTCATTCCATAAATCTGTAACAGTTGAGCAACCACACTAGTTTCCCCAAACACCTCTTGTAGGAGCCCATGAATTGTACAGGCTGGAGTCCCCTAAAGATCTTGCCAACCAGCTGAAAGTCTAGCTCGAGTCAAAAGTCCTTCAGAAGTTGCCCTGCAGTTAAATACTCAGATCTGTTGGTTATGAGACGATTCAAGTGTTGTACACGTGGATTATTTTTCACGTACTGCCTCGTGAGAAGTGAGTGGAGTGTAAGAACTTCTGTCCCTCGAAGTGGGCAGAAACGCAGCTGCCGCCCTGGGTACTTTTTACAAAGAACACAATTTACGTTGACATCGCAGGAGGGGGATTACACGGATATATACCTTACTTAGGAATGTTCACGCACTGTGAAAGTAGCGTGATAATTAAACTGTTAGTCATGTTGAGAAGTGGGAGGAAGAGGCTGGAAACGTCTGATGCAGTTTGCTACAGGCAATTATAGTTTTGCCAGTGATGCATCTGTCACACATAAAGATGGGCTCAGGCCCAAGTATCTGTAACAGCTCAACTTTAGCCCATTTCCCAGAAGTAAAAGCAATGAACACGCTAGCTCTGCATCCACAGTACTTTCAAACAGCTCAGACCCACCTCCAACCTACCGCATAAGAACAGCTGTATGATTTCACATACCTGAATATTCGTCCAAGCAAGAACTTGTAGAGGCTAATCCTCTGGGAATTTCCCTTCTTGGATTTCTCCCTGATACTACTAGCCAGTTATGTAGCATTTAAGTCTCAGTCCTATTATATGATATATCTCACTTGGTCACTGCATGAGGCCCAATAGAGCGTATCTGACAGCAGTTAGGCAGATACCTCATCGCTCTCTTCTGCAAATATGTCACTCACATAGAACTCATCTTTGCAACAATTTAAGGTTTCCTCTGAAACAAACAAACAAAAAAGTAAATTTCTCTTAATGAATTGAAGTTTATTTGGGAGCTGACAGTGAAAAAAAAAAAAAATCAATCTTATATTCTACAGCACCAGTCCTCTTTCACTATCAGGCAATTATAAACCAAGCTAGCATTCCCAAAATCTCTAATTAACAATTAATTAAAAGATAATTAGGAAGTGACAAGAGGTAACAAACAAAACACAGACCTTTATCGGCCACAAATCTTGCTGAACGACGAGCATTTGCTCTATTGATCTTATTCCCCAGGGAGAATCCAGTACATACAGTCCTTTCCAGACCCCAGAATTCCCATATTCTTTAGAAAACAACTGTGAGTAGAGAAACACCAACTCTTGGGGAGGTCTGCGTGTCTGTTGTTTCCTATGACAGGTCAGCTTGCAGGGACCAGCAGGCAGAAGGAATGCGCACAAAGCGGACAAGACTTGCACAGACGACTGAGGTGGGTTACTTTTCCCCAAAGAAATTTTATTTGAGAAAATTGACAAAAATCCCCCAACCAATCATTACAGATAAATTCATATTGGTCTCCCACATCTGTTCTCTGGTAACCATACCAGTACAGCAAAGGTCAAAAAGCAACATCCATGATGATGACGACACTGTAAGAGTCACCTAACTAAAAGCCTTACCACCATTTTGGGGATAAAGATTTGTTTTGTACTCTGATAAGGTCAGGGAGAAGATATCAAAACAGACAAGACAAGGGAAGACTCCTCCTTGAATTGCCTTTTCAATTCATACATACATATATAATATAAAAAGCAAAACCTTAACAGATCTGCTACAGGCTTCAAACTGTAGGACCTAAAACTAACTTCAAGTGACTTTTGTAATTCAGTCCTGTGGTGTAACTGCTGTTCTGCACTGTAACAGCTCTCAAATTTACAAAGATAAGGTGGATGCAACAGGAGGAGAGTAGGCTTGGGTTCTTCATATGGCTTTATTAAAAAGGAAAACAAATTAAAAGCAATTGTTCCACTTTCCAGTGGAACTAATAACTCCAGGATCTTGGCAATGGAAAAGGAGGTCCAAAGTCCTAATGTTACTGAATGACAGCAAGCCATCTTTTCATCCCCTTTCCCACTGTCTCATCCTGAACAACTGTTTTCCTCCAACAATAGATCAGATTCAGGTTAGAAATTATAAACACACGTTTGTTTGTTTGTTTGTTTTTCCAAAATGGTAGGCTGGGCCATGACAACCCTTTCCCTAGACAGAATGGTCTAGACACATCCACGCTGCTGGGCTGCTGAACCGTTTGCTCTGAAGGAATGCAGAGAAGGTGAACGTTTTAAACACTGCCTAAAAAGTGCAGCATATAAATCCAGGAAGTTAACACTGCCTGCTTTCTTTCCTAGCCTGGATTATCTGACATAATGCCATCTGGACGGCTAAAAACCTGTGAGAGTCTGTAATATCACACAGGAGAACAACAGCTCTGCTGATGGCACAGCTCAGATGCCCCATAGGTGCAACATTAGACTCTTCCTAACGTGTACTGCTTTCTAGTTCATCCACATACTTCCAATAAATCCTCTGCTAACCTGAAGAGCATCTCTCTCAACCTCACACCTCAAAGCAGGGTACAGACCTTCTTGCTTCACATTGCTTGTTTTGAGGTCTCAAAGAGGGAGATTTAGCCAGCTGTCTGCTGAATAAACTATACAGTATTAGGTGAGAAAAGTCTCCTGCTCATGTAAGACAAAATTTCCTAGCACAGGCTGCTCCTATTTGCACTGTGACTGTATCTGACTGACTCCTGCTGTCTGCATTGCAAAAAGCTGTCGTTGACCATGGCTTTCAGGGAAACTGCTCCACCATTTCCACAGAGAAGAGGTTAATCCAAGAAAAATGCATGGAGCAAGGGCGAGATCAACGCTCAGACAGCTTAACCAAGCAGTACAGGCTTCTCCTCTCCAAGCTCAAGCATGGGAGCAAGCTCTCCTTCCCAGGCTCCTTCCTTCTCCAGCCTGAACCACCATTTGCTCCAGTGCCTGGACCCATCAGCACAAAGATTTCAACTCCCACAGGGAGAAACACGGTACCAACCCTTGGACTTCCCTCTGTCCTCAGGCCCTGCTGGAATGATGGATCCTTCTGCTTTGCACTGACCTCTGCCTGCACGAGGCTTGGATCCCAGCTGGCAAGAAGAGGGAACACCCCGCTGTGCCCTGGTGCCAGCTGCATCACACCTAGCGAGCTCAGCAGGATCAAGCGGCTCACAGTAACACTACAGTCACAGACAGATGGGAGACGTCATCAAGCCAGGATTATAAATGGAGAACAGACAGCGCAAAAGCTTGCTGCAGCTGTCACGGAAACATCATTTTTATTTAATCGCTGCCCAGGAACCCCCAAACCCTTTACAATCTCCCCCCCTTAACATCCAATAGGTTTTCAAAAGTCCCCAATTGCCTCCAATGTCTATGCTCCCCTCCCGCTTCAGGGGCCAATTCCTGCAGGAAAGCTCCAGTCAGTGGACATATCATCCATGAGATGGCTCCAAGGGCCACGGCTGCTCCCAGCGGTGTCCGGCTGGGGCTGCAGGGAGGGGGAGGAGGTCTTGCTCCTTTACTCAATCAGTTTCTTGGCCTTGAAGAAGCGACGCAGGTAGAAGACCTGCCAGGTGGCCAGTCCAATGAGACAGCACATGGAAAAAATGCTGAAGTAGAGAACCCGGGTGTTTGTCGACTCTGAAACAGAAAACAAACCACTGAGCAAGAGTCCAACATAACAGGATGCTCCTCAAGAGGGCAAAGTCCCCAGGATATTTTCTCCCCATTTCTATAAAATTTTAAAGTCAAGATATGAAAACAGCGTGAAGGTACTAGCAGCTCATGAGAATAAAGGAAAGCCATCTCATGAGAGGGAACAAGATGAAACTGATCAATCGGCAGCATGAGCCCACATTAGGAAAGAAGAAATAAAAAAAGACTTCTAGAGGAAGGACACACAGGACTGAGTGCCTGTTTCAGGAGGAGAGAAGTTTCAGAGGGTTTTTCAGTCTAGGAACAGAACAGGCAGAGACCACTGTAATTGTCTCATCACTAGATTCTGTCCTTATACCACATTCAGCAAGATGAAATGTCTTAGAGCTCTGGTACTCCCAAAGAATACACAAACTCTTACCATTAGTGTCCCTCATCTCCTCTTCTCGTTTCTTCATATAGGCAAAATCATTAACGATGGACTCTGAAAGGTCTTCTAGGCGCCTCAATTCTACTTCCAGAGGCTTCAGCTTTTCCACTTTAGCAATCTAGAAAACAAAGAATCAGGAAATCAGAGTGAACAAATGGTCCCACATGGGCTTTTGCTGACAGCTTGAACCATTCCTTCTCCCATACTTCACAGCTAAGGAATTCTTCCCTTAGGGAAATCCTCTAAGCCAGAACCTACCATAGCATAAAGCACCATCGTTTCTCAGAAACATGGATTTTATCCTTCCTACTTGAAGGAAGGGCAAAATACACACACAGGCACATCCCTTTCTTACTCTGATGAATCTTAATTGAATCACAGTTGGCTTCCAAGGACTAGGTCTTTAGAGCTTACTGCACAGCTAAGCATCCAGTGAACAGAAGTGAAAGAACGAGCTACAGGTGAACAATGTATATATGCATACAATACTGTTATATATGCACACTGGATAGTAGCACTGAAACCCACTTTGCTAAACACTGACATTCATCCCAGAAGTTCAGAAGAATTTGATTTCTAATAGCAGTGGTTTTATTACATACTTAAGAGCACCATGCTCTTGGTAGGAATCAAGCAGCTAAGTGCTCCATCAGCCTCAGGCCACCAGGTGCCGCTGCTGGAACACGTAAGGGATGGGCTCCATTTGGGCCAAATAAAAAAAACAATACAAATAAACAAACAAAACCCCTAACAGCTGACTTCATAAAACTGGATCTTCCAGCACATCATTTTTATGTGCATCACGCAATCCACATTCCTGTAAGCCACATATTTATTGGCAAAAGAAAAAACTACAGGAAATTCAATTAGAAAGCACATTCCATTACAGCAACTATCTAAAGTTAAAAATGTAAATATGTGGAGTCACAAAAGTTTCCACGTCCAGCCTGACTAGCGAGTAGGCAAAATGTGTGACAAAGGCATTACACAAGTGCAGTTCCTACCACTGCTACCTCGCAGATTTTGAATAACTCTGTTCTTTGCCAGACCTTGTCATTACAAGGACTGAGAGAACCCCCAGCAGGAGGCCAGACTCCACGTCCTGAGGTAATGCAAGAGAAGACAAGTACCACATGGCCTGGGAATCACTACAGGAGACATGGCACACCTCCAGCTCAGACTGGGGTGGAGCACCCTTCTCTCAGGGACACGGAATTACTTAGAAATAAATCCCAGGACCAAGTGCCTCGTGGCTAAAAAGGGACAGCCATGCAGGCATCAGAGGGCGCTCACAGAGCGGGCATCCCAGAAATGCTGTTTCCAGATGCAACTGTGCAGGCAGAGTGGATCTGAAGAGACACTGCCAGGACAGTGCTGTTTAATCAGCCATTTCACTACAGGGTCTCTGGCATGACACACACATTCTGGTAAGCTGTAGACCCTCAAACTCCATTCTACAATTCTGCCAACAAAACAATGTGTTTGGAAAGAGCCTGAGAAGAAGTAGGAAGCAGAAGGCTGAAACACCTTCCCATTTTTTAGCTGGCACCCTGCACTAACAAAACCCTGTGGTCCTCTGCTGGAAGAGCTTTGCTGGAAAACTGGCACTAGCACAATCCTGCCTACGGCCTGGGAGCTGCTCACACGGCGCCAGCAGCAGCCTGTGCACGTGCAGCAGCTTGGGCATTTCTGCTGACAAACTGTCCTCAGCTGACAGGCTCCAGTACTTCCCTGGAGTTTCCTTTTGCATATTCACCAAAAGGCTTCACAAGTTAAAAACCAGGGGGGGAAGGAGTTTGGGTTTGTTTATTTTTGTTAGGTTTGTCTATTCCATCTTGTACCCCTTTAGCTGGTCTTAATAGGTGAGGCTACTCCCAGTCCTGCACAGACTTTATGATACATATCCTTGAATCTCTCTCACTCCCAGTGAATCTAAATCCCCATCACAACATGCACAGTTGCTGCAAGGGATTTTGTAAAAAGCCCACCAAGCATCTTTGATGGTGAACAATGGAAATACCATCGGCCTGGAATATGTGAGAACATCTTGGCCATCAAAACAACTAGGAGAACAACTCCATCAAGTTCAAGGGGCACTGACAGAGGGGTCAAGATCTAATTCTCTTTCCAGAATGGAGAAACACATTGTGTCAAAATATGGCAAGGACTTGGAGATCTAGGTTCCTTTCAGCTAGTGCTCCTGGTGTCCTCTGAAAAGTCTTTTCACCTTTCCCCATTTCCATCTGCCAAATGGGAAAGTTTTGCTTTCCTACCCAAGGAACAACTGACAAAGACATACACCATGACAGCTAAGGTAGTACCAAGCAGGACAGTGTCACCAACCCTGGTTCAAATTCCCACATCAACTCTCCTTGCAACAGCTCAACAAGAATTCAGAGGAAGAGAGGATAATGGTGCCTTACAGTAGAATAACATCACAAGCAAAAGGCTCAAGAAAGCAGCAAATCCAGGAGAGAATCATGGACAACAGCGCTCTCCTCTGACGATTTATCTTGACAAAAACACCCAGAAACTTTACAACAACTTGAACACAAAAGAGAAACACACTGCAAAGCAGTACAGCTAAATAACGTCAGCAGCAGCACAAAGAGTAAACCAGTGTGAATACTTCACAGATACACTGCTTGACAAGGCTGGACATCTCCTGTCATTCTGAGAGATCTCCAGAACACAAAGTTGCTTCCTAGCCCTGTGAGGATCTGGATTCAGTAGTGGGATAGGACTGCTGATCTACATTTGTCACCCAAATCTGCCCACAGACCTTTTCATTAATCTAACCACGCTGGAGAGGAATGTGATGTATTCTGACTTTAGTCCAAGATTGTTAGTTCAGCCCCATAAGGATGCAGATAGACCAAGCACACAGTTTTTCTACGTGGGAAGAGTACTTACAAGCAGCATTACAACAATCTATCTTGAGCATATTTCTCAGGGCTGTCTTCAAAGAAATCTTGTACATGCAGTTGTCATAATTCAGTCACATTCTTGGGGACATCATATTGGGGTCAACATTCCGCAGCCCTTCAGTAGCAGGGTGCCAGCTTAGCCACCTGGCCTAATTTACTGCTTTGTCCTTCCCTGCCCCCAGTTTGTTATTCTCCATGTGGGATGTGCTAGCCCAAAGGCTCACAAGAATATGAAACTCCAGCAAGCCTAGCCCAGAAATATATTAGTCTTCCTAACTGCCACTTCCTGCTGCCCCTGCCACTCGCTTTCCTCCATAAGGCATCTCACACTGTTCTGTTCAGCGGGCACAGCAATCAACTGCCAGAACTTTTCAATAGTAACAATTTTATTTTTTTCAGGCTCAGGATCTACTGAGGGCCATCGATTTTAAATCCTAGCAAGCTAAAAGCATGGCAGCAGTTATCAAAATTCAGCCTATATACAAGCCTGAGGTTGCTTTAACCATGAAACCACTGCTATTCCTCAGAGCTGGTTTCTGGGTCTAAGAAAACTAAATTCTAAAAGAGAAACATTTATGTTTCATGCCCATTCCCAGTGTCTCACCTTCAAACCAGACCCCCACTGCACACCACCTACTCTGCCAAATACCTTTCTACCAATGCGGTGAAGGATCTTAGAAACACACAAGCACCATTTCTTGAGTGTCAGACCAATACCTCCGTCAGTCATTAAGGTAACAACCATAGAAATGCAACATCACCTTCAGGATCATCTGAGAGTAACCTAAAATGCCCTCTGCTGCTGAGTCAGGGGAAAGTATACAGCTCAGCCTCTTGTTGCCTCTAATGCCTACGCTGGGTGACACCATCCTGCAAAGATGTTCACACACTTAGGCCCTCAAAGCACAGAATGGATTTTAGCTGATGTTTGTCCCCACACGCCGCAATACACAAAGCTTCAATGGTTGCAGACAGCCTTTCATCACCGCTGGGAAAACAGCTTCCCATCACGAGCCCCTGATCTACAAATGGCATCACGTGAGTGCTGGGAAAGGGCAGTGTGAAGTGCAGGCAGCCAAGGGACATACCTCCTCATAGTTCTTTGCTTCAACTCCGTGCTTCATATCCAGAATCACGAGCTGGTCCGGCATCCTCCCTGTTCCTGGAAGCATAATGAAAGGATTCATTGTGTGAAGCATTCAGCCTGCCAGGAAATCACCAGCTCTCCCCACCACACACATCCCTCCCCTCCAGTCTGCAGCTAACTGCGGAGGCAGCAAAGTCCAGCCTAAAAATACAGAGCCTTCAGAATAAATCCTGGCTGAAGGAGAGCCTCCCAAAGATAATGAGAACAAGCTGTAACTAAGAATGCTAAGTGTGTGTAGGATGCAAACCACTGTAAAAACTGCAGAGGATCAGAAGATGAATGCCAGCTGCTATGAGACAGCTTAGCTAGAGACAAGTCAGCAGAGGGACAAATATTCAACTGGGGAGACCACATTCCTCCTAGCAGAAGGAGCACCGGCAACTTATCAAGATCACCAGGGCAATAAATGACTTTACACATAAAGGAGCAGAAGAAAAAGTCCTCTAATTCAAGGTCATAGCAACCAAGGACAACTGGTCCTAGCACGCTACAGAGTCTCAGGAGGGAAGACCAGGGCGCTACCTCAGAGCTGCCCTCTGCAGCGACGACCAGTCCAGGAAAGTTGCAGTCAGCAGCACAAGAGGCACCTTTTAAGGCTGGAGCCTTCACCCTAGAGAGCCATACAGCTAACTGCCTCCTTGAACTACAAGCTACTGTATCTGGAAAAGCTCACAAGAGGGGGAAAAATATTAAAAAGAGGATAATCACATAAAATACTGTTAAAAATGTAGTACTTTAGCTGTACTGAATATCCTATTGCACTACACCACCCACCAAGGCCATGTTCATACATACTACATTTCCAAACCCCAGCACTTTGGAGCACATAGTTGTCCTCAGGCGGCTGCCAAGAAAACACAAGGTCTAAATTCACTCACACCATGAACTCCAGAGTCTTTATCCAGGAGCACATCCAAGACTCACACCTTGCCTTCGAAGGCGCCAGGTGGACATTCTCTCAGTCCACAAATTCAATACACAGGTTACACAGGGACACTTCAGACCAAGCT